>PVJN01015146.1:0-44984 GCA_004026805.1 Lasiurus borealis | reverse complement strand
TGCTGTCAGGACCCCTTTTCTGAATCCAGCCTCCCCCCCCCCCCACACACACACACACTAGCACGTCCTGGCACTTTTCCACTTCAGGGTGCGCTCAGCACCAAGAGGTCAGAGCAGGGATGCTGTCTCCCCAGGAGCGGTCAGCAGCTCCCAGCGCCCGAGGTGGCAGAGGGGGACCCAGGACCCCAGCCCAGCAGAGGGCGGCCCCGAGGGCAGCACTAACCGGGGAGGAGTAGCAGGTGCTCAGAGAGGAGAGAGGAAGGCTGAGCAGGGAGCCAGGGCAGGGGAAGGGGGAGAGGGAAGAGCACACAGCGGGCAGCACAGCCAAACACGGGGAGGGGTCTGAGCGGAGGAGACCTCTGGGAGCAGCGAGGACCCTGGAGGAGGCGTCTCGTGGTCAGAGCAGGGAAGCTGGGCAGCTTAGTCTCGAGGCCAGGACCCCAGCACCATCCATGTGTCTCCTCTGTTCATCGTCCCTCTTTCCCAGCAACTAACCTGGCCGCCACAGAGGGTGTGAGGCCAGAACCTGGGACTCTGCTCAGAGAGAGCTCCTTCAGGACTGCGAAGCCGTGTCCTCAAGATGGTCTGTTCCTTTCAGAAGGATCTTGTTTTTACTTCATAGAGAACTTAAATTCTCAGTGCATCGGGTCACTCTCAACGCAAGCAGCACCGTTTCTAGGATATGCACTTTCCGGGCTTAAACTGCTGACTTTCTGATCGGTGGGGGGCTCTTACCGCTGCCCAGCCTCTCAGGAGGGAGCCCCGCGAACCAGACTCACTGCCTCCCCCACAAATTGCTTTCACAATAAAGATGCAATTTCTAAGCCTGGAGTCAAGGCCCGTGCCAGCTGGCCATGCCACTTGGGAACATGGTCTTCTCCTGGGCACCCTGAGCCTCCCTGTGCTCACTCAGGGCTCCCGCACACTTTCTGGAACCCATCCCCACCTTCTCTGCGTTGGAGCACTGCCTGCTCCTGTTGGCTGCTGCCTGAGCACTCCACCTCCCCGTCTCCGCTCCCTGAGGGCGGGGGTCACACATTCCTTGTTCTGTCCGCAGAGGCGAGCAGAGTCAGACACAGACCAGTCCCAGGGTTTCACAGCTGTGAGAGGCTTTTAGAGAGGTGAGATCTCCTTGCAGATATTCAAGAAAATGTATTGCAAAGCCTTAAACAGAGGAGCTCCTATCAAAGTGAATAAAATGAAGAGTAAGTTCATCTTCTCCGTGGACACCCCATCAGGCTGGCCAGTGCTTGTCCTCCCAGACAGGAGTCCCGCTGCGGAGAAGGAAGCGTTTATTCTCCCCCAAGACGGAGGCGTTACACCCTGTACTCTGCTCTGCGACTTCACTAAGTTCACCTTTCACTGACTAACTCCTGCACCTTTCCCGTGTCAGAGCAGACAGTGACTTCAAAAATCAGTTGGAGAAAAGCCTTCAGCCTGCTTTTCTCTGCCCCGAAGAGGCCCTGCCACCTGTACAGGAGCTGCGAGTCCAAGGGGAGGGGATGGAGCAGAGCAGGCTCCAGGGACTGATCAATTCCTGTCATCGTCCTGGGCGCCTTCCCTGTCACCATGGCCCTGCTCCTGGGAGAGGGACCCTCCTAGCCCAGCGCCTGTGGGGGCAGGATCACCCGCAGGAAAGAGAACCAGAGTCAGCATCGGGGTCCCACTCCCTGAAGAAGGAAAATCCTTAGTCAGTGAACACAGCCACCGGGCAGAATTGGGGACCCTTCTCTCCACAGTCCCCTTTCCTCCTTCCAGACGCTCAGTGGTTGGCCTGTGAGAGTTACTCCATCCTTCTTGTCCCTCTGTCCCACCCCCGCTCTGCCAGCCTCTCTTACCTCTCCCTCTGCCAGAGACCTTGCCCTTCACCCTCTCCTACCCGCCCCCTGTTCTCTTCTTGGTCCCGAGGATAATTTGGAAACCGCTGGGATCACAAGAACATCATTCAGCTCTCCCGTGACCTGGTGACGAACTGGACCCACTCCCTCAGGTTGCGGCCCCAGGTCACAGCAGGAAGCTGTCCTGGGTGACCCTGATGCGCAGCCAGGATGCAATCCACCTCCCCGCGCGCGCGCGCGCAGCCAGTCCCAGGAGAGCAGAAGACGGTCCTGGTTGTGCCAGGAAGCAGCAGAGGCGGGGCGCCCAGCCAGGGGAGCCTCACCCCACCCCGAGCCTCACACCCTGGGGGGCCCCCTTTCCTTCCATTCTGCAACCTACCGCTCCCCCTTCCCGCCCCGGGGCGCCTCTCCATCCTGAAGCTGCCCTAGCTGGCACCCCATTCTGCTCTCCACGCCGCTCAGGCGCCTTCTTCATCCTCAGCTCCCGTTGCCCTCAGCATCCTCTTCCCCAGCGCGCTCAGTGGGTGTCTGTCTGCACCACCACCAACTTGGGGCTTCCCTGCAGCCCGGGAGGCCCCACCCGGTCCCCGGCGGGCAGGGCGGTCCCTTCCCGGGAAGTCCCGCTTCTGGGCGCCCGGGCTGGTGTTTGCAGCAGGAGAAGGGAGAGGCGATGGGGCCTGGCGCACAGCCCTCCCCCGCCCTCCCCGCCCGCTGTCCCCGCCCCCGGGAATTGCGGGGCTCCTCCCTCTGGAGCTGCAGGGGCTGGGTCACCCCCTGGTCCAAACACCGACCCTTCCAGGTTCTGGGTCTCAGTCCCGGCGCGGACGGAGCCGACCGCAGGCGCGATGGCGGCCGTCTGGCTGGTGCACCTCGGGCAGAAGCTGCTGCTCTGGGGCGCGCTCGGCGCCATCTCCCTGGCCGGCGCCGCCCTCCTCCTGAGCGTCCTGCTGATGCTGAGGAATTACGCGCGCAACTGGAAGCAAATGAGGCCCATCCCCACCATTCTGAACCCCTACCCCTTCGTGGGCCACTGCCTGGTCATGGAGAGAGGAGGGAAAGGTAAGGCACTGCGCGCCCCGGCGGGCGCCATCCCCAGCGGGGAGGGCGGTCTCTGCCGCGGGCTGGCGGGCCCCCCTGGCAGGGAACCGAGGCGCGGGAGCCCCTCCTGAGCACCACCCGCCTACCCGCCTGCAGCACCCGGACTGGAGATGCAGGCTTCGGGGTGAGGGGCGCCTCTGTCACCCCCTGGAGAATGGGTTCCCAGCTTTCCCCAGTTTTCCTGACATGCCAGTGCCTTGTGTCTGAACTCCAGTCCTTCTGCCTCTTCTCATTTTCCAACTCCTGCTGCTGCTGCTTCTTCCACCGCCGCCTGGAGCCCTAGCCGGCTTGGCTCAGTGGACAGAGCCTCAGCCTGCAGACTGAGGGTCTCGGCTTTGATTCTGTCAAGGGCATGTGCCTGGGTTGCAGGCTCCATCCCCAGTGGGGGTGGGGGCGTGCACTCCTTTGTGCACAGCATTGAGCTCAGCAAAACTGGGCAGAGCACAACATTTAAAGGTGTATCCCCCATCCCCAATACCCTGGTGTCTTATGCGAGAGGCTGTGCCTTTCACCGTGTGGCTGCCAACCGCCTTCTGGCCGCAGAAGTCTCACCTGGAGATTTGCAACCGACTCCCAAGCAGGCTGTTGAACTCTGTCTTGTGCTTTTCCAGTCCTTTGTGTCCACACCTGTCTTCCCCAGCCGCTCCCTGCTCTGGGTCCCGCCTGAGCCCTTCACACCCCGGAGTTTGACCTCCCTGTCGCCTCTGCCAGACCAGACCCGGGGCGGTGGCTATGGCCATGCTACTATGTATTTGACACAGTTGATGTGACCTGGATCCTTTCACTGCAGGTTAGCCTCAGCTCTGCTCTGATGTTTACTGAACCTCGCTCAGCAGATAAATGACAGTAAATGCCAGCCATCTAAGATTCATTAGTGGGTTTTGTGGGCCCATGTGTGCAGACGCCATAAACACGTGTCAGGGGCCCTGGTCCTGTTTTCTGGCTGCTCCTTACATTGGGGGTGGGGAAATGGTGACCAGTAAATGAGTGTCACTGTGTCTTCAGGGTCACGCGCAATGGACATCCCTGAGCTGCAGCCTCTCCCGCTGCACGGGGAGCGGCTTGCCCTGGAGCCCAGGGTGGGGGCGCTGAGGGGCGGGCGAAGGAGCAGGGGGAGGGAGGTGAGGGTGTGCACAGGCATTGGCACATGTGTCATAGTTGTTTTTTATTCCACGTCAGTCTGTCTGTGGGGCCCACATTCCCGGTTAAAACAACCCCTCCAACCTCAGGTGCCGCCTGTAGGAGTCGCCGCACAGGGCTGTGGGCAGGAGTCTGCTGCTGTCAAGAGGGCATTCCCTTCGCCTAGAGAAGCCTGGGTGCCACATGCCTCCCAGCCAGTCTGCTCTCCCTAACCACCCCCCCCTCCCTGATTTCGCCAGCCATCTCAGGAGAGTGCCTCCTTTCCTCACCTCATCAGAAAGCCAGTCTTGCCTTGACCTCGTGTAGTTTGACCTGGGCTCTGTCTGACCTTTGCCAGGTCTTTTCTCTGAGGGCTGGACCCTGGACCCCAATCTTTTAGTCACTGTGTTCCCCCACCCCACCCAACCCCCACTCCCGAGTCGCACTGGCCAGTTCAAGGTTCCCTGAGCTGACCCAGAGTTTTGTCATGGCTTGAGCTTTCTTAATGCTGGGCTGCATTCCCAGATGGGGCCTCAGGGATTTCAGTACAGAGCGGGTTAACTCCCCAACTTTCCTCACTACTTCAGTGCTGGGATTACTGGTCACCATTTCCCCACCCCCAATGGAAGGAGCAGCCAGAAAGCAGGACCAGGGCCCCTGACACTGGCTGCATGGAATCCCACCCCAGAAGCTTCCAGTGGCCTTGGAACAGGAATACCAAGCTGTCCCCAGTCCCACACACCTCAGCGTTACCGTCCTCACATGTCACTGTGGGTCTGGTCCTCCTCAGGAACTTTCAGAGATTTGCCTGGAGGCTGTCAAAGAAGATCCAACTTCTTCAGCCTTCCCACACCCCAAGCTCATCTATCAGTGTTGTCACCCCCATCCTGTGCTTTGGCTAAACATACAATATAGGCAATTTTCAGACTTCCCTGCTCCACTATTTCTGCTGCTTGGTTTACCCTAGCTTCCTTTTACTTTCCATAAAAAGCCAACTCATTCTTTCATGCTCAAATGCCATCTCTTTCTTGGAATTTCTCCAGTCTTTTCAATGAAAATCGGTAACTCCTCAGACTTAACCTACTTTAGCACCCATTTCATTTGATCTGATGCTGTGATTAGCATCACAGTGATATCTCCTATGCTAATAAATTCCGTGGAAAGTAGGGATCTGGTCTTTGGTGATACATGTTCCTTGCCTGTGGAATGCATGTGTGAGCATGTTGTGTTTTCAAGAAGAAGTAAGGTACTTCTAGTCATAGTCATTCTTATGTCTAGACATGTCATAGGAAACTGATTTGACTGATTACCAAACTTCCTTATCTAATCCCTACAGTTTCTTCAGTGCTTCTCAGTTATTCTTCTTAGCTTAATGATTCTTTCTTATATTCACCATGACATTCTTCCACATTTTTGTCACATTCCCAAGCCAATTTTTTTCCTATATCCAAGGAAATGTAGACATAGCCTATTATTTATATACTAGTGTCCCAGTGTACAAAATTCGTGCATGGGTAGGGTCCCTAGCAGCTGCTGGCCATGGCTAGGGCCTTCCTTCATTCTGCACTGCCCCCTGATGGTCAGCACATGTCATAGCAAGCAATGGAACTCCCAGTTGATTGAACTCCAGACAGGACACTTTGCATATTGGGCTTTTATATAAATACTAGAAGTCCAGTACACGAAATTCATGCATGGAGGATGGGGGTGTCTCTCAGTCCAGCCTGCATGCTCTCCAATCTGGGAATCCTTGAGGAATGTCCAACTGCCCATTTCGGCCAGATCCCGGTGGAATCAGGCCTAAACGGGCACTCAAACATCCCTGTCACAATTCAGAGACTGTTGTCTCAGCCCTGCCTGCCTGCCTGATCACCCCCTAACCACACCCCTGCCAGTCTGATCAAAGTCTAACTCCTCACCGGCTAGCCTGATTGTCCCTAACTACCCTCCTCTGCTGGCCTGGTCACCCATAACAGCCCTGCCCTATGGGCCCAGTCACCCTTAACTTCCCTCCCTTGTCAGCCTAGTCACCCCTAACTGGCCTCTCTTGATGGACTGGTCTCCTTCACCTGCCCTCCTCTTCAGGCCTGGTCTCCTTACCTGCAGGCCTACTCACTCCCAACTGCCCTCCCATGCAGATCTGGTCACTCCTAACTGCCCTTTCCTGCAGGCCTGGTCCCCCCAACTGCCCTCCCATGCAGGCCTGGTCCCATCCAACTTCCCTCCCCTGCAGCCTCTTTCCTCCAACTGTTCCCCCCTGCTGCCTGGCCACCCCTAATTGCCCTCCCCTGCTGGCCATCTTGTGGCAGCCATATTGTTTCCACTTGGGGGTGACAATCTTATGTATTGGACTGATGGTCAATTTGAATATTATCTCTTTATTAGATAGGACATATTTTGTGTTTCTCTTCTACTAACGAAGTATTTTAAAATCTTCCTCCAGCTTACTTTTTATTCTTCAGTTTTAGAATAATAAAACTCCCCTTTCTTATAAATTTCTATTTAATCCAATAATATTAGTACTACAGGAAAGTTGTAAAAATAATATAGAGTTTGCATACGCCATATATCCAGTAAGTTTCTTCTGATGGTGTTATTTTATACAATTAGTATCATTATTAAACTAGGAAATTTTTATTTTTCCAATTTTCTTAACAATACTACAGCCCTTATTTGAATGTTACAACATATCCTAGTGTTCTTTTTCTGTTCAATAACTCAATTCAGAATCTCACCTGGCATATAGTAGTTGTGCTTTCTTTATGTTCTTCAATATTAAGTTTTTCTAATCTGTGATCATTTATCAGTCTTTCCATACACATCAAGACCTTGACACATTTTCTGAGACAGGTATTTTGTAGAATCACTCTCAGTTTGGATTTATCTCTTTTTTTTTTTTTTTTCAGAGATTCATTTAGGTTATACATTTTTGGCAAGAGCACCATATGTGATGTTGAAAGCTTTCTCTCTAAGATCAAGGAAGACAAGGATGCTCACTCTCACCATTTTATTCAACATAGTATTATAGTTCCCAGTCAGAACATTTAGGCAAGAAAAAGAATGCAGACGGCATGATTTTTCATATAGGAAACCCTAGACCCCCCACTCTCCCCTACCCATGCAAAATATATGTTCAATTAATAAATAAATTTAGTAAAGTTGCTGGATATAGAATAAATATACAAAAATCATTTGCATTTATTTATACTCACAGTGGACTATCAGGAAGAGAAATTAAGGGAACAATCCAATTTACAATTGCATCCAAAGGAATAAAACACCTAGGAATCAATTTAACCAAAAAGGTGAGAGTCCTGTACACTGACAAGTGTAAGATATTGACTAGAGAAGTGATACAAACCAATCCTATCCCTACTTATTCTGTTGCACAGATTGTTCCAGTTTGGAGTACTAGGAGCTTTTCAGGTTGGCTGCTTGGTGTGTCAACATGGCCCCATCATTTTTTGAGCACTTCCTTGTTTTCTGGCACCATAATATATTCCACTGTTCTTGTATTTTTCTCTGACTCAGCCCTAACATCAATGACTTCTGCAAGGAGAACTGGTTCATTTCACTGTGGGACGGTATTTGGAAATACTGAGATCTGGTGCCTGTACTAGAAATAGGAACCAACATGGGAAGTTATATCACTAGAAATCTTGTTAGAATGTCAGAGAAGACTTCATAGCAAAATCACATTTACGATGACACTGGAAGTATAAATAAGTGATATTAGACAAAAAGCGGTAGAAATAAGTTTTCTACAAAGGAAAGAGTTTCTGTAGAGGCCCTGAGACATTTGAGAAGTTGAAAGATTAGTAAAACAGAAGAGTTTCTTAAAATTATGTTTTCTTGAGGTAACATGGGTTAATAACATCACCTAGATTTCAGGTGTACAATAGTATAATTTGATGTCTGTATACTCTTTAGGATGCTCACAACCAACAGTCTAGTTTCCATCTGTTACCACTTAATTAATCCCATTTGCCTACTTTGCCCTCTCTCCACTCTCCTTCTCCTCTGTAACCACTATTCTGTTGCCTGTGTCCTTGAATTTGTTTTTATTTTGTTATATTTGTTCCTTTATTACTTTTTAGTTTTATATTTTATGTATGAGTGAAAGCAGATAGTTTTTGTCCTTGTCTGTCTGACTTATTTCACTTAGCACAATACCCTTAAGATCCATTCATGTTATCACAAATGACAATGTTTTATCTTTAAAAATATATATATTCTTTATTGATTTCAGAGTGGAAGGGAGGCGGGGAGAGAGAGAAACATCAGGGATGAGAGAGAATCATCAATTGGCTGCCTTCTGCAAGCCCCACACTTGGGGTGGAGCCTGCAACCCGGGCAAATGGCCTGACCAGGTCAAGGCTTAACCACGAGCCATGCTAGCTCGGCCAATATTATCACATCCTCTTTATCCATTCATCCATTGGTGGACACCTAAGGTTGCCTCCATATGCTGGCTACTGTAAATAATGCTGCAATTAACATCGGGGTGCATACATCTTTTTGAATTAGTGTCTTCATGTTCTTCAGATAAATACCCAGAAGGGGCATTGCTGGATCATAGAGTAGCTCTCACCTCAGTGTGTTGAGTAACTTCAATACTGGTTTAGAGAGGGGGAAAGGGAAGCATTACCCACCCTGCCTGGAGAGGTGGGACAGGATTCCTTTCTGTAGAAGAGCAGCCTGCAGCAGGTCAGGAGAAACTGAACAGCCTCAGTGTTCTTGGGGAGGCATGTCATAGGTCACGACAAACAAACATAGTGCTTGGCATTTCACAGTGAACGGTACATCATTCATAATTAGCCTCATAATTCATGCATTAATAATTTAGTAAGGACAACCGAGCGCTTTAGCTTCAAGATGTGAAAGATCTGGGAGATATTGAGTGAGGTACCCAACGGAAAAAGCCCAAAAAAGACAGAGGACGGAACTTATTTAAAATTCAATATTTTCTCCTAGAGTTTTTCCAGCAGCTGATTGTTTTCTCTGAACAAAGCAGACATATGCCAATGATAAAAATCTGGCTTGGCACAGTACCAGTCATAGCCATGTATAAAGCCGAAACTATAGAGGTGAGTGGATGGTGACGATGATCAATGTTCCACGGTATAATTGATGGTGTGAGAATCTCATGAGAATAAACAGCAAATATATGCCCTTATATTTAATTAAATTTAATACAATGAGGAGTCCATCAAATATCTAAGGTTGTGAAGGTGCCATTTAATACTTTCCAGATAAATCTGAGTTCTTATAGGAGTAACAACTTCTACATGTCTGTACACATTTGGTATCAAGTATATATTTGTCCTATTTTGGGAAGTCTTTAGTTGAACAGAACCATAAAGTGATTATTCTACATGATGAGCTCATATCATCTGCCAGGCACAGTTTTAAGATTACAAAAAAATATAAGACTGATAAAATATAAGTGTTTCCCTTAAGATGCTCAGAATATCCTTTATACTTTTATTATGTCAAGTTATTTTTTTTAAACCGAACACTAATCTGATATTGAACAGGAAGACATTGTTAATTCATGCTATTGAAATTCCTCCTAAAAGACTGTTTACCTTTCTTTTACTTGTTATCCTGACATTGGGAGTATTATCTGATGGTTTGATGACAAAAGATTTGGTACAGGAAGTAAAAATGGGATAAACAGACCTCTCTTCTTTGGAGCAAAATTAACAGCACAATTTCCTGCGCTTGTTGGAAAATTCATTGTGTAAAACTCTAGAGTGTCTTATGCACTGTGTAAAACTCTTACTCACTGTGTAAAACTCTAGAGTGTCTTATGCATTGTGTAAAACTGTTATTCACTGTGTAAAACTCTTAGAGTGTCTGGTACCACCCTGCAGAATCTGCTGGCCCAGAGGAGACAGCGAGAGGGCCACAGGTGGGGATTCAGCCATTGCTGGCCCAGTGTCAGCGCGCTTAGTGTAGGTGATGGAGATCTGTGCAAAGCAGGGAACTGCAGCAAGAAGCCTGAGAAGCAGATTGTGCACATGCGCATCCCTTCTGCTTCTCTTTGGCTCCAGGCAACCCCATTATACCCATGGTTCCCAGCGCCACTTATACCCTGGAGACATTCAAATGCCTACAGAGTATAAGCCTTAATCCTCAGCTGCATACCTGCCTTCAGACTATGGCAACTTGAATGCCTCCAAATCAGCCTACCTGATCATGAACTTGTGATTTCCATCTCCCTAAATGTGGTCGTCCTTTGATTCACCCACCTTCTCCCCCCTCACTCCTGCCCTCAGCAGACAACTCCACTTGGCTCCTGATTCAGGGCAGGAGTCAGGGATTCTCTTGGACATTTCCTTTCAGTCAACTCCAGCTGGTCTCCCAGAGTGAGAGACGGTTGTATGCTCCAAACTAATTGGATTTCTTTGAGTCACAGTCATGAAAACGAACCACAAAGAAGTAATTGTTGTGAAATGTGACTTTAGAAAGTTGTTGTGTGCTAGCCCCGTTTTCTTATAGTGAAGATTGCTTTCATATCTCTATCTCTCATTTTCTTTTTCTCTCTAAGGCGATTTTAACTAGCTCAAAGCAAATTGATAAGTCTTTTCTGTACTCCTTCCTACATCCATGGCTCGGCCTGGGACTTCTAACAAGGTAAGTCAGTGTAAATCAGTAAAGCTGTCTTGTGCGTAACTTTCGTCAGACACAGGGAGTTTTCCTATAGGAAGAATGTGCTGTTGGGGAGCAGGGAGAAGCTAAAAAGCCTGGGTGATAATGGGCCTCTGAGAGACAGGAACTGGGGTGTAGAGTCATCTCCAGCCATGGCATTCAATAACGATGATCAGCATTGTTCCAGGGAGGGTAAGAGAGTGCCAATGTGTAAATGGAGTCTGGCACAGGGGCGTTTTGAGCAGGGAAATCTTGAGAATTGAATGAACAAGGCAGTCATCCTCAGAGAAGTAAGTGGAAGATGACTTACTTAGCACAGTAACCTCAATGCTTGAGCTGCCACCCAGCAACCAGACCCGATCAACTGAGAAAGAGGAAGCAGGACTTCGGTGGGGACTGTGGAGACTTCGAAGATGTTGGAGATCCCAGTAGACTCATGGACTCCTTGACCTTCAGAGGGTTAAGGTGGAAAAATGGGGTAAATTTTTAAACTTTGGAAACTCAGAACTTAGAAATCTAGAAAAAGTCTTAAAATTTTCAATTTTGATGAGTGTTCTTTTAAATATTAGTAATAGAGAAGGATATCTAAAATACGCCCATTCTGTAACTGTATTTGAATCTCCCCTTGGCATTCTGACCAAAGCATTTGGGAATCTGTGGATTAAGAATTTGTTGTCTTGACTCTGCTTTCTTTCTGTGTTTTGGGTGTTGCTTTTCTCTCCTTTGTTAACATGTCTTGCTTTTCTAGCACTGGAAGCAAATGGCGCTCCAGGAGAAAAATGTTAACTCCCACTTTCCATTTCACCATTCTGGAAGAGTTCTTAGATGTCATGAACGAACAAGCCAGCATACTGGTTAAGAAGCTTGAAAAACACGTGGACGGAGAAAAATTTAACTGCTTTGTTGACATCACTCTTTGTGCCTTAGATATCATCTGTGGTGAGTCTCATCGATTCGTGTCTAGAGCTCTGGTGGAAACCTAAAATGGCCCAAATAGAAAATAACATTTCGCCGGGAAGGCACATGAACGGCTTAGAAAGGGTATTGGCTTTTGTGGGGTGATCCTTCCGCTAAGTTAGGCGCCTGAGAAGCAGTGCCCACTGTGGGGGCTTCGAGAGAGCCAACTGCCAGGAAGGTCAGAGGGAAGGAGGCGCAGGAACAGGGAGCAGGAGAAACAAAAGGGAAAGAAACAGTTCTAAAACATTTAAGAGTTTGTGTCTTTTTTCAAGTGTTTGCCACTGGAAGTTTAACACAAGGCATGTGCATGAATTGAATGGTTGCTTCTCACCCATGTTTTGCAGAAACAGCTATGGGCAAGAATATTGATGCTCAGACTAATGATGACTCTGAGTATGTCCGTGCAGTGTATAGGTAAACAGAGCTCTTCTAATTATTTTTAAAGTTGTTATTGATTCCAGCTTTAAAAATTATCAGTAATAATTTTTTGTCTGTGTTATATCTTTTTCATTGTTTCACAATGAAATATTGCATTAAAAATCAGCCTAGTCATTGAAGCATGTATTTTAACAGTAGAGGATTTATTGTATAAACTAAATGCACAGTGCATGAAATTCATACACCGGAAGGGGGTCCATTAGCCCAGCATGCAATTCTCCAATCTGGGATCCCTTGGGAGATGTCTGTCTGCCGATTTAGTGTTGGTCCTGTAGGGACCCCTGACGGCTATCTGCTCACCTGCATGCCTGCCTTATTGCCTCTCACCACAGTGGGTGGCTGCCTTAATATCCTCTAACCACTTTGCCTGCATCCTGATCACCCTAACTGCCTCTGCCTGCCTGTCTGATCATCCCTAACCACCTCTGCCTGCCTGCCTCATGTCCCTACCTGCTCCCCTGCTGACCTGATTGCCCCTAACCCCTCTCTCTTGCCAGGCTGATCACTCCTAACCTCTTTCCCCTGCTGGCCTGATTGCACCTAACCTCTCTCCTCTTCTGGCATGATCACTCCTAGCCTAGCCACTTTCCCCTGCTGGCCTGATCACCCCTTACCACCTCTGCCTTGGTTGCGCCACTGTGGCTTTGTCTGGAAAGACATCCAGAAGGATGTCCAAAAAGATCTACGGAAGACGTCTGGCCTATCTGGTCTAATTAGCATATTACCCTTTTATTAGTATAGATTATGGCACACCCAGGATATGTTATAATTTTAAATGATTATTTTATAATAGATTGAGAAATTACATTTTGATGCTTTGTGAGAAATAAAGATAAAAATATTTTTGCATGATAACCACTAGGTATAAAAAATTATTTATTAAATAAAATTGTAGCTATTATTCCAGAATGTTAGCTGTGATTATTGTTTTGTGTCGTGTGTTCTCTTTCTTGTTTGTGTTGTTATTAATTCTCTTTTCCCAGATTTTCTGTACTGAGTGTGTATTATTTTTTAATTGAAATGGTCATATTTACTTTGAAAAATTGCCTATATTATTCAACTATTAAAAGGCAGGGTCAGGGTTTTAATTTGAGGAATTCTGTTTTTAAGTCCACTGCCCATTTCATTTAAACACATATTTGCATATATAACCTGCCAGACATTACACAAGATACTGACTAGTTCTCTGGCGGCCCACAGAACAGAATAGCAAGGAGACAAGCATCGAAACAAATAAATAAAAGCGTATAAACTATGATAATTGCTTAAAAAAAGAAAAAAGTAAAGTTGATATTTAGAAGAAAACAGCAACAGGGCCCACAGATTGAGTGACCAGGAGAGGCCACTCTGCAGCACTGGCCTGTAAGCTGCTCTCAAAGGAGGAGACATGTCTAGGTCTTCCCGCTGCCTCACAGGAGATGTGGAGGGAGGGACTCTGGACAGTTTGGTGACAGAGGGGCACTTTGTTGGGGAAGAAGACAGCCAGGGGAGTGATCAAGCAAATGTGTGGACATTAAACAGGCAGATTTCAGCCCACCCTGTGGTCTAAGAGTTATAGACAGCTGGGGGAGGTCCGGAACTCTTCTGGAGAAATAGAAGGAGAGAGCAGATGACCTTCTAGTGAGGAAGTTATGTAATGGAGTCTTCATTCCTCTGAAGGACCCATTTAATTCTTAAGCTTCTTTGCATGTGGAATAGCACATGCCTTCATTGTTGAGTATAAAGCACAGAGCTCTTAGTCACCACTAAGATGAATCATCATCGCAGCCACATATTACCCTCCCTGAGACCAGGCAGCAAATAGGGAGTCAAGCAATGGCCATTGTTGATATATCAGCTGATACATGTGCATCCTGTTTGTAGGATGAGTGATTTGATACATAGAAGGATGAAGACGCTTTGGTACTGGCATGACACCTTGTACCTTTTGTTTAAAGATGGTCGGGAACACAAAAGGAACCTAAAGATCTTACATGATTTTACCAAGAATGTAAGTCCTCCTTTTTTCTTTTATTGTGGTCAAACTTACATAACATAAAACCCTAAAGCCCCATTTTTTATCAATAGCAGGCACATGAGGTACAATGGCAAGATATCACTACTAGACAAAAGTCTGAAATTGCCCAAACTTCTTTGCAGCTAGACTTCAGGATATGAATTAGTTTCTGGCGTGTGGATGCACTTGCACACCATTTTGAAGGCAGAGGTTGAGCAGAGGCATCTTCCCGCACTTTGGGCTCTTTGCTGCTGGTGTCATGTTTGCAGTTGTGGAGGTTTCTGCAGCGGAACCCAGGCTGTGCACAGGCAGTAGTGGCAGAGGCAGTGCCCAGGGACCTGTTTTGTGGGAGCTGGAGGGCACTGGCAGAAACAGCAGTTTCTTGATCCCCGGGTCACAGCTGTGCCAGAGTGTCCTAGGGTTCAGTTGTGGCCGAGGGAGCAGTTCCTCCTGCTGGCCAGGGAGTCTTTCCTGGGGGCCCAGCCTAATACCCCCTCCTCCAGCTTTCCCATGTTTCCGCAAGCACCCATTCCCTGTCCTAAATCCTTCCCTGCCTGAAATGACAAAGATCCAAAAACATTTTGGATCCTTCACTTTCAGTGAGAACAGTGCTGCCCAGGGTCAGGCCTGAGAAGTGGGTGACGTGTTGTGGAAGGCTCCCTTCTCTGAGTCTCGGCTTTCTCTTCTGTAAAACCGAGACCAGAGATGATCTGTTCGTAGTTACTGAAGACCGTGGCAGCTGTGTTTCCCGAAAACGGCCTACACATTTCCTGTCCTTCCTGTGGCCTTGCCACTTTCTGCCATGTCCTCGCTCTTGAAATGGGGCTGACCTCTGAATTCCAAGGCCAAGGCCAAAAGGGTGTGGGGCTGCAGCCCCACCTACCCCGTCAGAGTTTCCAGCTCTGGACCCACCCACACGGCTCGGGGCTCTGTCTGGCACAGGGCCTTGCCCTCCTGGCTTGCTTCCTCTCCTGTCTGCCACCCAGTGCCTCACTGCACATCATGGCCCCCCTGCTGGTGTTGCTGGGCCCAGTGGGCGGGGTGAGAGCCCGGGTTGGGCCTCGCACCTGCTGGTTCCTGTGTGCTACTGCCCCCTGTGCTCTGTGGCCCCATTCCTGCCGCTGTTCCCAATGGACCAGATGCCTCGGTGCTGTGTGTGACCCTCAGGGACTACTGAGGGCATCAGGAAAGTCTCTCATCCCCGACTCCATTGCCCTGATCCTGGGTTCCTTCTGCCAATGGAGAGCTTTGCCATGCAGCTGCCCGAGACTGAGACCGAGCAACTCCAAGGTCCCCAGACCCCAAATTTCTGCCAGCCAAGGCAGGTGGCCAGTTGGCCCCACACTGATTAGGTGTTGAGGACAATCCGGTCCGGATCATGTTGGATTGTTGGCCACAGTTTCATAGCAACCAGACCTGAGATTGGTACAGTCATGATGGTGTTATAGTCTCTGGCTTTTAATATATATACTAGAGGCCCAGTGCATGAAATTCAGCCCAGCCTGCACCCTCTCCAATCTGAGACCCCTTGAGGGATGTTCAGCTGCCCATTTAGGCCCGATCCCACCGACTGGACATCCCTCTCACAATCCAGGACTGCTGGCTCCCAACTGCTTGCCTTCCTTCCTTCCTTATTGCCCCTTACTGCTTCTGTCTGCAAGCCTGGTCACTCCCTAACCACTCCCCTGCCAGCCTGATGGATACCTACCTGCTCCTTTGACAGCCTGGTTGCCCCTAACTGCCCTCCCCTGCAGCCTTGATCACCCCTTATTGCCCTCCCTTGTAGACCTGGTACCTCCCAACTGCCCTCCCCTGCTGGACATCTTGTGTCCACATGGGGGCAGCAATCTTGTGTGTTGGAGTGATGGTTAATCTGCATATTACTCTTTTATTAGATAGGATAGAGGCCTGGTACAGGGGTGGGGGCCAGCTGCGTTGTCCTGAAGGTTTCCCAGATCAGGGTGAGGATTACCTGGGTGCGTGGGAAGGCCTGGAGGAGGGGCCTGCGATGGTTTGCAGGCTGGCCATGCCCCCCAGCGATCTAAGTGAAGGCCCTCATATCTGAGATTTATTTATCTCTGCAATTGAAACTTGTAGCCTCAAGTGGAGCTATGACTCCTGCTCATTCGAGGTGGCAGCCATTTCTGGTTGGTATTCATTTATCTTCTATAATTGAAATTTTGTAGCCTTCAGTGGAGGCCTAGGCCCGCCAGGGGGTGTGGAATGTTTGGCTTCCTCCATTGCCAGGGAAACCCAAACCTCCATCCTGCTCACGCTGTGGCTGCAGCCACCTTGGTTGGGCTTAATTTTTATAATCACTCCTGATTGTCTGGTGGGCATGGATTGTAGATATGGCAGCGTGATGGTTAATTTGCATATTACTCCTTTATTAGATAGGATAGATTGTGTTCTCTCCACCACCCAACTTTTTCTCATAAGGTGGGCCCCTCTTCAGGAGACTACTACTCTATTCCCGTGTTGGGAAGGCTGCAAAAATAGTCATTAGAAAAGATGTATTTGCCTGACCATAAACCTGTTTTTTTAAATCTTATTACATAACCCCCTAAAATGGTCACAGAAAGTCTTACTATATTTTCTCAAAAACCTAAGTTTCTGTTGAGAGAGACAGAACAGGAAAGGCTTAGGAAAAAATCACTTCAAGAAGCTGGTATATTTTCACAGGGAAATGGACTACTAGGCCATAGCAACTTCCACCCAAAAGCATGTGATCATTTAAATCCTGCAGGTCATCCGTGAGCGGGCCAATGAAATACAGAGAGAAGAAGAGCGTCAAAGTGATGACAAGGGCCCCGCCCCCTCCAAGAGGAAGCGCAAGGCTTTTCTGGACCTGCTTTTAAACGTGGTGGACGATGACGGGAACAAGCTGAGCCACGAGGCTATTCGAGAAGAAGTGGACACCTTCATGTTTGAGGTATTTTCATTGTCATGTTAGTCTCAGGTATCAACATTGAACTCATTATGGTTCCTGTTACATAGCAAGATAATGTTTTAATGTGTTTTTTAATATTGGAAGTTAAAAATGCTAAGGATGGAGAAATGCACCAGTACTTAGAGTTGTGTAAGCATTTAATAAAAAAATTAGAAAGAGCAAGAATTATTTGTAGCCACCTTTTAAATTAGGTTGCTATCCTTGGTATAAAGTATGATCTGTTCTCAGTTTACTAGTATTTTTAACTTAAAAAAAATCAATTTATAGGAATTCTTTTAAAAACTCTTTAACATTTTTCAAGTCTGATCACATTTTGAAGAAGCTTATAATGGATGAAGAGTCATTCATTATATTATAGTTATAAATTACAAAGTTTAAGAACCTAATTAAATACCAGATCACCTTTCTTCTTCAGGAAGAGCTGTAGCTTGTATGTTTTTTTTCTTTTTAACATCAGGGAAGTTTTCTGTCATAATTTCTTCAAACAGGTTTTCTATTCCTTGCTCCACTTCCTTCTCCTTCTGGCATCCCTACTATGAGGATGTTGTTTCCTTTCAGGTTGTCCCATAGCTCCCTTAGGCTGTCCTGCTTTTTAAGTTTTCTTTCCAGTTGGTGCTGTGTGTGTGTGTGTGTGTGTGTGTGTCTGTTTTCCTACCTTGTCTTCTAATTGTCTGATGTGGTCCTCAGTCTCTCCAGTCTGCTGTTGAGGCCTTCCATTATATTCTTTATTGCAGCTAGGTCATTCTTCATTTCCTCTTGACTCCTTTTCATGTTGGTGACATCTTATTCAACTTCAGGTAATTCTCACTGAGTTGTGTGTATTTGTCATCCTGATGTTTTAGCATCCTTATAACCATTACTCTGAATTCTTTCTCTGACAAGGTACTGCCTGCATCTCATTTAATTCCCTTTGTGGTGATTTCTTTTTTCCTTACCTTTGGGGATTGTTTTTATGTCTCCCCATTTTTTGCTGTAATGTTATAATTGTTCCTATGTTTTAGATCCAACTGCTTTTGCTCCCTACCCAGGTTCTTTTGGGGGCAGTGCTCTGCAGTTGGTAATTTTTGGGACTCAGAGGTACAGCCTCTCAGATCTCCTGGGCTTGGTGATCTAGGGGAGCCCACTATTTGAGCTATTTGGGTTCTCTTGATGTTCCGGTCTTTAGCCAACAGGAGGCATTAACATGTAGAATAAGATGCTCTGAGTGGTCTGGCAGTAAATGATTATCCTATTCAGGTTTGGGGGAGATGCTTTTTAGTCACTCCAACATATGAGATTACATGTGACTCAGCCCTTGTTGAGTCCCCAAGCTTCTTAACTTTGATGAAACTCTTGTAATTAGGACATGCTGGAACTGGCTCCTGGCAGTCCAGGTGTCACCATCAGTATTGGAGCTGGAGTCTCCTCACCCTGCATCCTTCAAGCTTCTCAAGGTGAAGTGTGGACTCTGCTTTGTCGTCAGAAACTCTGAGAGCCCTATTTTTGCTTCCACCTCCTATGAAGCAGTCAGGCCTGGGAAAGTCATCTAGCATTTTTGGGGGCTCAGTTTGTGATCTCTAAAATGTGAATAGCATTATCATATGAAGATTTTTTTTTTAATGTGTATTTTTATTGAAGGGCGAGGGAGAGACAGAATCATCAATGATGAGAGAGAATCATTGATTGGCTGCCTCTTGCCTGCCCCTTACTAGGCATCAAGCCCACAACGCAAGCTTGTGTCCTGCCCAGGAATCAAACCATGACCGTCTGGTTCATTGGTGGATGCTCAAGCACTGAGCCACGTCCTCCTGGCTTCCATGTTTGTTTTGTTTGTTTGTGAAAAAGAATTGAGTTCGTTTCTGCAAAATGTTTGGTATTTTGCTTCAAACTCAGCAAAATTTAAATGAGGTTATTTATCAACTTCTTGATGTGGAGACTAACTCAGAACCACCCATGTGCTCCCTGGTGTCGGGGTAAAGCTGCCCATAGAAGTGGGGGACAGTGGATACATGCAGATCTGGCCACTTGGCTCAGGAAAGTCACACTTTTCTTTCCTCAAAAACAGTCCAGTTCCCTGGGAATGCTTCCTGTTAGCCCAGCCCGCCACTCCCACCACTTCTGGGACTCTGTCCCACTGAAATGTCCCTGGACCAGAGGCATCCCCTTGGAAGGGACTGTTTCATTGGCTCATTCCCCACCGAGGTAAAACACTGTGTGACATTAACTTGTTCTGTCTGGGGTCACGTCACAGCTGCCAAATCCAGAGACGGTTCAAAATGGAGCTAGCATCCCTCACCTTCCCCACAGAACTCTGCGTTCTAAGCCGTGTTTTCTCTTACATCGCAGGGCCACGACACAACTGCAGCTGGAATAAACTGGGCCTTGTACCTATTGGGCTGGTATCCGGAAGCCCAGAAAAAAGTGGACAATGAGCTGGATGAAGTGTTTGGTATGTATGGCCTCTTCGCTGCTTACACGAAAGGTCCCAAGTCACTGAAGCAAATGGCATCCTTGCTCATTAAGGAAGTGCCGTCTGGTCTGTCCTAAAGACTCTGGAATAAGCAGGGAGGCTGCCATAGGGGACCCTTCCAGGCCTATTGTCCTTTGCAAACCTCACCCATTGGCTTACGGGCGTTTGCTGATCGCTTGGCCTGGGACAGTGCCGGATTACATGCTGGGGGTAGACAGATTCATGTCCCTGTCTGTCCTCAGGACCTCGCTGCTCCATGGGTGAAGCGGTCACTGTGTATAAAGTACCAGGTCCAGGCTGTGTGCTGGGGCATCTGAGGAAGGAAGGGGCTAGCGGAGAGCAGAGAGGAGAGGAGGAGCTGGTTAGCGGGGTCAGGAGAGGACTTCATACAGGATCGGTGTGGGTGAAGCTGCTTAAATAAGTTTCTTTTGCACAACCGGTGACCTGCAGGTGAGGAGTCCTAGGCTGAGGCCAATGGGGATGTTGGGAGAATCCCGGGCTTGCTCTTTTCTCTCTGTCATTTTCATCATTGTGAACTTTGATTGTTTTTCTGGGCTCATGTTTACCTTTAAGGCAAGAAGACAGGGGAGGAGGGATGAAGGATAATATTAGTCTCCTTTGACTGAGGGCACAGATATTGCAAACTGGGCGGCTTAGCACAACAGAAATTTATTCTCTTACATTCTGGACAGCAGCAGGCCCAGATCAGTATCTCTGAGTTAAATCAGTGTGTTGGCAGGACTGCACTCTTTGGAAGCCTGAGGGGAGAATGCCTTCCTTCTGGTGACTGCCAACACCCCTTGGCTTATGGCCCCATCATTCAAATCTCTGTCTCCATCTTTACAACACTTTCTCTTCTGTGGGCATGTGTCAAATCTCCCTTTGTTCTCTCTTATCACAATATTTGTAATGGCATTTATGACCCATCTGGATAATCACGATCATCTCTCTATTTTATGATTCTTAATAAAATCTCTAAAGGCACCTTTCTTCCCCCACCCCCCAAAAAATAAATATTTAAAGGTAAAGGTGATTGGCCAATCAACAAAGTGGTATTTGATGGAATTTCCTAGTGCCGAGTGGGGAAGGAACAATAAAGGAAAAGAGGAGGAGGTGGAAGACATTCTGGAAAGAGAGGCTTCTGTTGCTCAATGGCAGAGTGGAAAAGTCGGAAGACAGTAAGCATTAAAGCACAGGTGGAATCTGAACCTTTGTCAGAACCCATTGAGTGGTGAAGCAGGAAAAGTAATTGCATGTCCAGATGGTGTGAGGACTGGATTTTCTATCAAGACTGAGGACTTTGTCTTGTATTCTTCTGGGCTCTGTGTCTGTCATCATTTAATTTTTCCCGTTTCAAGTTGAATTTCTCTCAGGTTGCCTCTGGTGGGTAAATTGGGTATTCTAGAAACCCGGGTTCTTTTGGAATATGTTCCCACTTTTGTGGGTTTGTGTGTGTGTGTGTGTGTGTGTGTGTGTTTACATTTCTAGCCAATTGCAGGTGTCATGAATGGTTTTGGATCTCACGTAATTGACACCATTACTAGAATTTTTATTCTGCTGCCTCTCATGCTTTTTGCTAATTGTGCCTCACTTCTCTTCTATCCCCAGTATTAGTTCTAAAATTTCTTTGACAAACTGATCTTTGGATATTGAGATGTAAGTATTCCTTCCTCTTTATTTCTTTTTCTCACTGAGGTAAACTTCACATTTTGTTTCATTATAACAAAGCAACTGGTACACTTTTACTGTTTAAAATTGAGCATTTTCTTTCCGGGACCCCTTGAGGGCTGTCTGACTGCCCTTTTAGGCCTGATCCTAAACAGGCAGTCAGACATCCCTCTCACAATCCAGGACTGCTGGATCCCAACTGCTCACCTGCCTGCCTTCCCGATTGCCCCTAGCCGATTCTGCCTTTTAGCCTGATCACCCCCTAACCACTCCCCTGCCAGCCAGATTGATGCCTAACTGCTCCTCTGCTAGCCTGTTTGCCCCTAACTGCCTTACCCTGCAGGCCTGGTTCCTCCCAAATGGCCCTCTCCAGCTGGTCATCTTGTGGTGGCCTTCTTGTGTCCACATGGGGGCAGGATCTTTTGACCACATGAGGGCAGTCATCTTTTGTTTTGGAGTGATGGTCAATCTGCAGATTACTCTTTTATTAGATAGGATAGAGGCCTGCTACATGGCTGGGGGCCAGCTGGGTTGCCCTGAAGGGTGTCCTGGATCGGGGTAGGTGTTCCCTTGGGGTGTGGGGTGGTCTGGATGAGGTGCCGGTAGTGGTTTGCAGTCCGGTTATGCCCCCTGGTGACCCAAGCGGGGAGCCCTAGTATCTGGGATTTATTTACCTTCCACAATGGAAATGTTGTAGCCTGGTGGAGGCCTGGATTGCCAGGGTTTGCGCCATCACTAGGGGCAACCCAAGCCTTCCCCCTGCTTCCCTGTGGCCATAGCCCTCTTGGTTGGGTTAATTTGCATACTCATTCTGATAGGCTGGTGAGCATGGTTGGTGGGCATGGCTTGGAGTGTAGCGGTGGTATGGCCAATTTGCATATTATACTTTTGTTAGATAGAATACTAGTAAGAATTTTACTTTAGCTTTGGTATTTAACATTCAGCGTATTGATGTTATCATATATTATTTTTTGATGTGTTCTTCGCCAAGCCCAAATAGTTCTTGCATTTATTTTATTTCATGTATTTACTTTGACCAGGGAATTCTGATCGCCCTGCTACCTTAGAAGACCTGAAGAAACTTAGATATCTGGATTGTGTTATTAAGGAGACCCTTCGTATATTTCCGTCTGTGCCTTTCATAGGCCGTGAACTTAGCGAAGATTGTGATGTTGGTGAGAATTCTTTCATGAAAGTAGTGGGGAGAGTGGACTTTTCTGTGTGCGTCTTGCTCTGTTCTCATGACATATCGACTGTCTCCTGACAGTTGGGTACAACATCGTGAAAGGCACTCAACTAGTCATCATTCCCTACGCGCTGCATAGAGACCCAAGATACTTCCCAGACCCTGAGGAGTTCAAGCCAGAGCGGTTCTTTCCCGAGAATTCGACGGGACGCCATCCATACGCCTATGTGCCCTTCTCTGCTGGACCCAGGAACTGTATAGGTTTGTATCCATCAGAATCGGTTTGACCTTTCAGGCGCACCCGGCAGGGGTTTCTCACAATAGTGTCTTTGAGATGTAGTGTCTCAGATACAAGTATGTTAAAAAATTAGTTGTTTTATTTATTTTTTCTCCACTTTACTATGACTGAGGTAAAGTATATCAGTTTTCTAGGGCTGCTGTAACAAAGCGCCAGAGACTGGGTGGCTTAAATGACAGAATTTTATTTTCTCACAGTTCTGGGGGCCAGAAGTCCAAGATCAAGGTGTCTTCAGGGCTGGTTTCTTCTGAGGCCTCTCTCCTTGGCTGATAGAGAGGTCTTCTCCCTGTGTCCTCACATAGTTTATTCCCGTGTGTGTGTGTGTGTGTGTGTGTGTGTGTGTGTGTGTGTTTATAACTAATCCCACTCAAGGATATGTTTTTTATTGATTTTTAGCGAGAGAGGGAAACATTGATGTGAGAGAAACAGAATGGTTGCCTCCCATACGTGCCCCAACCAAGAATCTAACCACAACCTAAGGGTGTACCTGATGCAATTGAACTCACAACCTTATGGTGAAGGGGGTGACATACAGACCAACTGAGCCACTCAGCCAGGACTTGATCTCTTCTTTCTATGAAGACACCAGGCAGGTGGGACTAGGGCCCATCCATACGACCTCAGTTTATTTTATTTTAGTTTATTTTTAAATATATTTTATTGATTTTTTACAGAGAGGAAGGGAGAGGGATAGAGAGCTAGAAACATCGCTCAGCTGCCTCCTGCACGCCCCCTACTGGGGATGCGCCCACAACCAAGGTACGTGCCCTTGAATGGAATCAAACCTGGGACCTTTCAATCCACAGTCTGACGCTGTATCCACTGAGCCACACCGGTTTCGGCCAAAGGACCTCAGTTTATTTTATGCACCTCTTTAAGGGCTCTATTCCCAGTGTAGTCACTTTCTGAGGTACTGAGGGTCATGAATTCAGCAGATGAATTTGGGGTGTATACATTCAGCCCATAACATAAAGCGTAACCAGTTTCATGATAGAGTTTGAAAATGTAGGTCTTTGGATTGAAGTAGAATATACTTTACATGGTAGAAACTTGTTTATAACAGTTAGTTTATTTAAACTGTTTTTATTGCTTTTAAGAATTGCTTTTTTCAAAACCAAAACAAGAGAATGCTCACCATAGCGGAAGTACTTACACAAAATGAGTGCACATCGCCCTGCATTAGAAACACTTCCGGCGTTAGTGTCTCTGGCGTCTTATTGTTTATGTAAATGTGGGCACTGGTGCAATGAGGCCTGGTAACTCTATAGAAACTACGTGAAAGGCCCGGGAGGAGAGCCTTCTAGAGCCGTGGTTCTCATGCTTCAACGAGCCAGGATTCATCTGGGTGCTGCGTGGGCTGGATTCCCTGTCCCCAGAACTATTCAGGTGCACTGGGTGGGAGAGGGAAGGGCACCCAAGAGTCTTTGTTATTAGGAAGAACCTGAGTGATACTGGTTCGCCCAGGGCCTACTGTGAAAATCTGGCATCACTTGCTTCCTCTAATAGAACCTGTTCTTTCTCCCACTTGAGATAGGTCTGTAAGTAAAGTCATGTTATTTACGTTAATTTGAAGGTCAAAGGTTTGCCATGATGGAAGAAAAGGTCATTCTTTCATGCATCCTGAGGCATTTTTGGGTGGAATGCAACCAGAAAAGAGAAGAACTTGGTCTGACAGGAGAGCTGATTCTTCGTCCCAGTAATGGCATCTGGATCAAGTTGAAGAGGAGAAAATCAGAAGCATCCTAACTGTATCATTGGCCTGTGCCTTAGTAGGAATGAGGTCTTTCTTTAAGAGAAACTTTGCATTTACAATGCATAGATTATGAGTTTAATCGTCTTAATTCCTACACCCAATTTTTTCTTAACCCCACTTACCTTGGGGTCAAGTCTACCAAAGAGAGAGTTTTTATATTTTCATCACCGTCATTATCTTACCCTTGCTCTTGATCCTAAAAGGCCAGTTAACTGATGTCTGTACCCAAATAAGCATATACATTTCTCAACAGAGGGATCCATAGGTCAATTCAATCTCAGTTGACAGGCCCAAAGTATATAAGTTAATGGATGTTCCAGAACTTTTTAAGCTATTCGTGTTGAATACAAATATACATGTATACATCTACATTTCATTTGAAAAAAGCAATTAAATACTTAGGTTTAAAAAATTGTATTAGGTTTTAATAATTATGATGATGAGACTTTCCAGATTTTATCAAGGAGAGCATCATCATATATTCCCGGGAGAGATTCCTCCTGGTGATCTCCAGTTCCTCAGAATGGCTTTTGGAGCTGGCAGCCCCTTAGCCCATATCAGGTTATACTCCTTTTCATTCCAAGGGGGTAAGTAAGTTTCTAGACAAAGTCATGCCACTAGTGAGTGACAGGGCTGGAAATAGACAGAGGTCTAAGCTCTAAATCTCTAGTACAATATGCTATTGCTTTATGAAACTCCAGTCTATAAGTGGATGTATCATTAGAACACAGATCTTCTAGAATTCTCCCATCATTAAGGAGAAGAGAAGTCGCACATGTATAGTAATCCAGCACTTAGTTTGGGGCTAAACTTCTGGGAAATTCAATCCTTCAGAACATAGCTGTCAAGCTGATACCTGACAGAAATTCCTTGAATTTTACTTCCATTGACAATATCTCTAGTCCCTCACTCAATGACTTTAAAATACTCCTTTTAATAAATAATTTTAATAAGTTGTTTCTGTTTCTAAATTGATTTTTGAGCGGGGGGAATGGGGGGAGAGAGAGAGAAAGAAACATTGATGTTGTAAGAGAGATAATCTTGATCAATTGCTTCCCATTCACTTCCAGACCGGGGATTGAACTCACACCTAGCTATGTGAGCTTCTGGTGCATGGTCAGAGATTGTGTCTTTAGTTTTCTCCAGGAAGTAGCAGGTAGGAGCAACCAACTAAGAGGATGGAATGTATCTTCTTTAATGGATGTCAAAGGAGGAGTTGACCCAACCAAAGTCATTGGATAACTATTATGGGCTCAGGCATCCAGGGCAGGGTCAACATATCCCTGCACTTTATCATCCCAAAGACCCTCCGGGCAGGCAAGTCAGTCCCTATGTTGCTGAGAAGAAGTCAAGGAAGTATATGATGCAGTTGAAAATGATTTCCAAGATCTGGTAAACTTTGTTATCTAGAAACTAGAGATAGGTAGAAAATTCATTTCAGATGATTTTGGGTAATTGAAGTTCTATTCTTGGAAATTGGTATTATTTCTCAATTTCATACACTTACATTTTAAACCTTGCCTGAGAAAATATCTCATGGTCTGCGGTATCAACATGAAGATGCTGACATTTTTTTAAAATAAGAAGATGATCAAATATCTATTTGTGTTCTTATTTCCTATCCTGCTCCTGCTTGAATGAGGTACCTTAAGAGTAATAAACTACATTTTCGACATGGGTGCTGCATTTTATTCTAAGATGTGGTGTTAGTCTGAAATGTAGATAACTTTAAAAGATAAGTTAGTGGGTGACTGTTTTATAATCACAATAATAAAGAGCTAATATGCTAATGGTCGGGATTCCGGAACGCGTAATGATTGATCACGTAATGATGGAGGCTGCCTGCATGTGCACCATGGGGTGTTCCTCCAGAGTCAGGGTGCAAGTGGGGAGGCGCCTGGAAGAGATGGGACCATCCACGCCTGGAAGGGTGAGGGTGAGAGCCCGTAGCACCCCCCTCACCAGTCCTTTGCCACCCATCACTGGCATTCGGAGTGCCCCACTGCCCACCTGCCAGCGGAAGGTGCACAGCACAAGCATTGCTCTGGAGATGGGGCGGAAGCAGGGAGGTGCCTAGAGGAGGTGGTACCAGCCCAAGGCCACTCCAGGGACTGAGGGCCGGCTTGAAGCAGCCAGAGAAGGCCAGCGGGGTCAGGGGCTGCATCAGGTGCACTGGAGCTCTGCGTGGAGAGGTTCAGGTGCCAAGGCAGGGCCGCAGGTGGGTGGGTGGGGCCGCATGATTTCACATGCTGGGCTCCTAGGAAGTAATCAAAGAAACGGCACCTTCGAGGTCATGTCCTCAGTGTCGTTCAGACTCCCTAACAAAATGATTCCTGTGCAATTGTCCTAGACTGATCTTGAGTTTCCTTGATTCTGAAAAATACGTGGAAAGAACATTTTGCTTAATAGAAAGGAGAAATTGAAATCTCTCAGGACTACCTGGGAATCAGCAAAAGCCCCAAGCATCCACTGGGTACGCAGGGAAATCTCTCCAGTGATTGATGGACTGCTGAACTGATGGTCTGTTCATTGTCACAGACAACTGTGGGACATCAGTGTCTGGACCAACTCCTGGCCTGTCTCACAAAGAGATTCTTGGACTATATCCAGAAGTTCAAGATGTATTTCTAGCACCTCATGATGTGTGTGTGTGTGTGTGTGTGTGTGTGTGTGTGTTACAAGCAATGCTATGAATGAGTGATGTTCACAATATCATGCTCTCAACTGCTCTGCTCAGCCCTTGTAGACTCCTACCTATGGTTTCTTTTATGGACTCAATCCATCTCATATTTGATTTTCTGCTTTCCTGCTGCCTTCAATTTTCCCAGCATTATTGTCTCTTCAAAATAACTCTGCCTGCTCATGATGCGCCTGAAGTAAAACAGCTTCAGTTTTGTCTTTTTTTATTTTTTATTTTTTTATCCTTCAGTGATGTTTCAGGCTTAACTTGCTCTTGGATCTACTTGTTCATCTTTTGGGTGGTCCAGAGTTGTCTACCATAAGACAATCATGTCTAAACACAATGACAGTTTTTCTTTTGAAGAAAAAAAAATATTAATATCAGGTTTCTACATAGAAATGTGATTTTTACTACAGCCTTTATTCTGATGAAACACTAGAGCCCCGGTGCATGAATTTCATGCTGTGGGAGAGGTGGTGATGACCCTAGGCCCAGCTTCCACCCTCTGAATCTGGAACCCCTTGAGGGATGTCTGACTGCCCGATTGGATTGGGCCTAAATGGGCAATCAGACATCCCTCTCACAATCCAGGACTGCTGGCTCCCAACTGCTCACTCCCCTGCCAGCATGATTGATGCCTAACTGCTCCCCTGCCAGCCTGTTTGTCCCTAACTGCCCTCCCCTGCAGGCCTGGTCACCCCTAACTGCCCTCCCCTACAGACCTGGGTCTCCACCAACTGCCTTTTCCTGTAGGTGCAGTCACCCCCAAATTTCCTCCTCTGCTTGCCTGGTCATTCCCAACTGCCCTCTATTGTAGGCCTGGTCCCTCCCAACTGCCCTCCCCTGCTGGCCTGATCTCCCACAATTGCCCTCCCTTGCAGGCCTGGTCCTTCCCAACTGCCCTCCTTTTCTGGCCATCTGTAGTGGCCATCTTGTGTCCACATGGGAGCAACCATCTTTGACCACATGAATGCAGCCATCTTATGTATTGGAGTGATTATTAATTTGCATATTATTCTTTTATTAGCTAGGATTAGATAGGATAGAGACCTGGTGCATGGGTGGGGGCCAGCTGGTTTGCCCTGAAGGGTGTTCTAGATCAGGATGGGGTTTCCCTTGGGGCATGGGGCAGCCTGGATGAGGGGTCTGTGGTGGTTTGCAAGCTGGCCATGCCCCCCAGAAACCCAAATGGAGGCCCTGTTATCTGGGATTTATTTATCTTCTATAATTGAAACATTGTAGCCTTGAGCAGAGGCTAGTGCCAGCCAGGGCTGTGAGAAGCTTGGCTTCCTCCATCACTGTGGGCAACTCAAGCTTCCTGCTCTCTCCTACTTCACGGCTGCCCCCATTTTTGTTGGAATTTATTTACCTTCTATAATTGAAACTTTGTAGCCTTGAGCATAGGTTAGGGCCAGCCAGACAGAACATGAAGCTTGGCTTCCTCCTGCTTGCTCCAGCTCTGTGTCTGGCTGCTATCTTGGTTGGGTTAATTTGCATATTCACTTCTGATTGGCTGGTGGGCATAGCTTGTGGGTGTAGCAGAGTGATGGTTAATTTGCATGTTTCTCTTTTATTAGATAGGATAAGTTTACTAAGACCAGGAAAGATAGGACTCAGTAAATGCAGAGTACAATAAAAAGAAATTGCTCGTGCCTTGATTGATACCCTCAGTCTAAAAGGCATCACAGCTTGCATATTTGAAATATGCTGCTGCATTACAACCAGGAATTATTTTATTTGCCTTGCTATCCTCCATTTTTTTTAATTAACAGAGTTATGCAGTACAGCAATGTGCATTAAATATTTACTTGAGCATCAACTCCCTGAAAACCTAATTTTCTAACAAAACTGATGTCATGCAATTTTGAAGAACAGTTAGAAAACAAAGGAGATTTAGTGAGAAAGTGGTTATGTCTTTAAATATTTTTTAAAATATAAAAAGGTGAGTAAATCATTTTGTGTGGATAGAGTAGATAAGTCTGGGTTGGAAGGATAGAAGTTGCAAGAAGGTATATTTCAGTGTATAAGGAGACTTATTCTTAAAAATTAAAATAACATAGAACTTCCTGAGCAGAAATGGGCTCCTCAGAAACCAGTATGCACTCAAGGTATCCTGACAGAGAAGTCCAAACTGGATTCCCAACATACTTCTTCATTTTTAAATTCTCACCCAACGATATTTATTGATGTCAGAGATTGAGGGAAAGGGAGAAAGAGAGAGAAAGAAGCATAGACGTGAGAGAGAGACATCGATCATTTGCCACCTGGATGTGCTCTGACCAGAGATCAAAACTACAACCCAGAGATGTTCCTGACTGGGATTTGAACCCGCAACCTTTTGGTGTTCAGGAGGATGTTTCAGCCAACTGTTCCACCTCAGCAGGGCCAGAACACAAATCTTTTCAGCTTCGTGGGCCTGACTGTCTCCGTCACAAGTGCTTCACTGTAGTTGCAGGGTGAAAGCCAGCCTCCATAATCTGTAACTGCATGGACATGGCTGCGTGCCAATAAAACTTTATTTGCAAAAAGAAGCGCTGGGCCAGATTGCGTCTGGGAATTATCACTTTTCAGCTGCGTTACATCAGGTGGAAGCAGGATCTAGACATCAACCAAGTCCGTTCCATATTTAAATGCCAGTGTTGTTAGATTCTTTGCTCATGGCATGGGTACCATTGGCCAGAAGATCCTTTCAGGATCAGTATCCACGCCCACCTGCTATTCAGTTGTGCAGCTAGGCAAGGATGATGGAAAAAGTCCCGTTAGATGAGGTTTAAGCTTCATTGGACCCCAAAGAATGGGGAAGGTGGCGAACATTTTTCAAAAAGGAAACCTGGGTACGAATTGCATGCCCCCAACAAACAGTTAATGCAGTCAGTAGCTGGACACAGGCATGGCATGGTCATGGACCATGTTGACAGGACACAACGCTGAAACTGTTGGCAGAGAGCTAAAGTCAACAGCGGAGGCAGCGAACGCGGCCTGCAGAGCCCAGCAGGGAGGCTGCAGGCGGGTGGCCCTTTGTCGGAGGCCGGAGACCCTCGGCCCAGAAGCTGGGAAGCAGCTGTGCCTTCAGGTAGAGAATTTCTATTATTTCTCTTATTCCCATTGCTTCCCAATAAAGCAGGTTTTTAAAAATAATAAGTCTAGTTTTTATGTTTTGAAGAAGCCACTAGTTTGTTTTAATGGCCTGCCTATTTAGAAGGTGTTGGACAAACTGGTGTTCTTATAGGTGGAAATATTTACGTGTTAGCTATTTTATACTCAAAAGAATATTGACTAATTATAAAATGTGCTTGAATATTTTGAGGGCTTTACTTGGGGAATCTGGAATGATATTATTGCCATTCTTTAGAATAATGTTCTTTCTGCTCAACTCAAGAGGATTCACAACTGTTTAGTTCCCTTCTGCCAGTTCCCTTCCCATAATGACGAACAACACAGGCGACCAATGAGCAATGAACACGGTTATTCCTCTGGATGTCTCAATCGGCATCTTGTGTCGAGTCCCGGGGCACAGAATGTGTAGGAAACCCGAGTCCTCTATGCCGGTAGTTGTGTGCTTCCATTCACCGTCCACACGTTGAATAGAAACTGTCCGTCACATTAGATTAAGGCTTGTGTTAAAGGGCCCGCACCCAGGCCTGTTGTGTTTCTTTCTCCTTTAGGATGGTTCCCTTCAGACAAGCAGCTTATTTCATTGGCTTGTTCGCTACAGTCTCCTGTGGTGAGTGGATTATCTACAAGACGCCCAGTTAAGGGTGTGGGAGGGCACCCCTGGAAAAGGCTACTGAACACAGAGCTTTGGGGAAGGAACTAGGCCCTAATAATCCGGGACGTGTCCTTTTAAAGCTCAGCATTTCCCAGGCACCTCAGCGCCAGGAGCCCAGGAGTGAGAGGGCTTCTGGGTATGTGTTGACAGAAGCTTCTTTTGGACAGGACTCTCTGCAAAGCAGCTCTAAAACCATAAGCCGTCCATCAACATGAGTTAAAAATCTGCTCTGTGTGAATATTCAAGAGTGCCAGGCGTTTTAAAGGCCTGGTCCAATCTGAGTATCTCACAGGTTCACAGAAGCTGGGAACCATTTCCAAATGGACAGTTCCTGGTTTAACTCCCATCAGGAAGCCGTCCATTTGATGAGCTCCCGTTTCAACAAACCAGTGGTTCTGACCTTATTTCTCTCTCTCCATCCCATGACATTTTCAATTAAGAGGATTCTGTTTGCCATGAATCCTGGTAGAGCGGCGTTTGGCCTGTGCCACCCTTAGGGGTGGATTTGGAATCTATGTTGACTTAGGATGAGGCACCCAGCTGTTTTCTGATTTCTCAGATGTGTGGCTGAGACAAACACCTCTCAGGGGAAGGTTGTGCTTATAAAGAGAGATAATTCCTTAGGGAAGAAGCTTTTATTTTCTGAACCACAACTCCCCGCCATCTGCCCCTCACTCTTCATTGTTCTTCTGAGCCAGAGTCATCCCCACGTACAAATCCCCCGGATGCTGAGGATGAGCAGCCAGGGAGGCCCTGGGCCATGGCCACTACCATTTTCTCTTTTTGGAAAAAAAAAATCATCTCTATTCACGCTAGGAAAATTGGAGATGCGAGTAAGCAGAATACGAGAAACTACTGATTGTCTATAATCTCATCATTCAGAAATGGCTACTACTTTTAAAGGTCTTTTGTTTAACCTTTCATTGATTTTTCTACGTGTGTCTACTTACACATTCAACACAGATGTTATTAATCATAGATATTTTTATTGCTCACGTTTCCTATTTATAGCTATCTTTTCATGTGAATTTGTCCGTCAGACTATTGGAAGCTTAGGATTCTCCCCTATTCGTGTTATTTTTGATGCAGATTTCTGCACACATAGTCCATTATTGCGGTAGAATAACCTTTTAGAAATAAAATACAGTGGTACCTCGAGATACGAGTTTAATTCGTTCCGTAACCTTGAGGCATGTGAAACTATGAGACACTCGAGTCGAGGTAAACTGGTGGGTCGTGTGCAGCTGGCCGAGCCGCGCGATGACTCCTATCTCAACTGTTACTCGTATTTCAAAGCAAAAATCGCTCGGCTTGACGGCTCGAATCTCAAAAATCTCGTATGTTAGGGCACTCGTATATCGAGGTACCACTGTACAAGGTAGAAAGGTGCGGGGATTTGGAGGGTTTATGCTGGACATTGTGATTGACTTCCAGAAAGGCTGACCCTACCCTGGTTTCCTCCCCAGCCATGGGAGGGTCCTTTCCCCTGCCCCCCCGCCCGAGGGGACCGGGCCATCCATCAGTAGCTCTGGCCCTCACCTCTTCCTCGCTCTGGGGCCGTGGCTGGCTCCTCTCTGGGCACTGTGCCTCCCAGTCCTCACCCCTGTGTGGTGGCTGTGCCCCAGGCAGCCTGGCCCAGCAGGTGCACACAGCCCGCTGCAGAGGTGACCGCTCAGAGCCACCGCACTTCCGGAGAGAATGCTGGGTTTTTCTCCAAACTGGGCCTGAGGTCTGGGAGCACACAGAGGCCTGCGCTCTGAGAAGGTCTGGCCATTGCGTGGAGCAAAGGCTACCCCGAACAGAACAGAGCGACCGTCTGCAGACAAACGGCCTTATAACAGGGTCAGCTGAGCCCCTCTCCCAGGTCTGCAGAGTCCACAGTCACCGTGGACGCTGTGGTGTGAGCGGGTACATTTCACTTGCACTCGCTCACTCTGAACTCTGAACTGGGCTCTTTGTTTGCTCTTTTGTAATTTGCAACTAAAAGTCAGCACCTCCAACACAGGGAACTTAGATCATGTAAAATGTTTGCCACTCCGGTGAGTAACATGGCATGTAGGTGGTTTAACTTGCCTGTCGTTATGATTTTAACAATTTTTTTCACGTACTTAATCAGTCGCTTGTTTTACTTCTGCAAATTACCTTTTCGTATCCTTCACCCCATTTTTAAAAATCAGAGTGTTTTGATTTTGTAATCTATTTATTGGTTATATAAATTAAAAAAAAAAAAAAACCAAAGAGCCCCAAGTTGATGGACCCTCTAACACACCCTCTAACATAGAGTTCAAAAAGCCGCTCATCACGTTGTCATCATCATCATCACCAGCTTATAAGGATAAATAAGGACACTCCCTAGAACTTTCTTTCTGGTTCTCTCCAAAGCTAGTGTGTGTCTAGCTGCCCTTACCCTCGGCCGAGTCCCCTGGCCGTTGACAAGGGCTCAGGCCCAGTGGGGCTCTCAGGCTACCACACTCACTGTCTGCACCCTTTCTGAGCATTGAGCTGGGGAAGGGGCAGCTTAGTCACTGTGAATCGGGCAACAACACCAGCCACCTACGAAGCAGGCCACTCCTGTGAACTTGCACTTGTATTCCCAGCAGCTCGCACCTAAAGAGGTCTCTGCTCTTCCTAAATATAAACCTGACCCAAAGGCAGGTCATCTGAGCCACCCCTCTGAGCGGGAGAGAAGCCATTTTGTCAGGCTGGTTGTCTAACCCGGGGCTAGAGTCCTCACTCAGAGGCTTGGACGGTGCAGAGGAAGTTTAAACCTGAGTGTTTATGAACTACATGTGTCTGAGCTGAAAACAATACACGAAGAGACATGATTAACACGGAAGCATGACCGTTGTCCTGAGCCATGGACAAGGTGGTCCAGGACTGCCCTGTGGTTACAGCCAGCTGACCAGCCAGAGGGAATGCTCTCCTGGAGGTGGAAAAGCTTAGGACAGCGGTTCTCAACCTGTTGGTCGCGACCCCTTTGGGGGTCAAACGACCCTTTCACAGGGGTCGCCTAAGACCATCGGAAAATGCAGATATTTACATCACGATGCATCACAGTAGCAAAATGTCATGGTTGGGGGTCACCACCACATGAGGAACTGTATGCAAGGGTCGAGGTCTTAGGAAGGTTGAGAACCACTGGCTTAGGAAGCAGACTTTGAAGTGGATCTTTCAAGGTAGACCCGGGAGTGTAAGAGTCAAGATAACAATAATATATGTGATGCAGGGGTCTTTAGAACTATAAATATTCCAAACAGCAAATAACTCCAGATGTATCTTCAGCTTGGCATACACACGCATTTGCTTAAATCATCTGAAAACAAAGCTTGTAGGAACTGAGCCAACACTCCCTTGCACTCATTCCTAAAGTAATAAATGCCCAAAAGTGGATACTCCGCTCGATTAAACTGAGATGAGGAAGAACATGTCATACTGGACAATAAAAGGAACAGGATGGGAAGCTGGAAGGGCTGGATTTATGTCCTGGGACACTCATTAGGCCTGTGGATCACGTAGAAGTCTGTACTGCCCTGACACTCAGTTACTTAACTGCTTTCTTAAAAAAAGAAAAAGTCTGATGCATCTAGTCAATCCTGTCTCTCTAGCTTCCCTTGCAGAACTATTGTGAGAATCTAGGCCTTAGATTCTAGAGGGATGTTTGTTAAGAAAGTGTTTTGAAAAGAGACCACACATCATTCTTTTTAAGACATGATACTTTCATAGCATGGCAGGCAACAGGCAGAAGCCAAGCTAGGACTGAGTTTTCTTGGCAATAATCTATGTGCAAGTTATTATTACATTTAACAAAAATCCACCCCAGTGGTTTTCATATAGACATACCCATAAAATGCCTTTGCATCGTACCTTGTTCAAATAGTGGCCTTAATATGTTTCATTCCGCCTCTCTACTGAAAGTCATGCTGCACAGATCTTTGGGTTTTCCATAGAGAATTAAGAAGGATCAGAGCACAGATACATTTCTATTAAAAGCATTATTAGCATTTCTTCCAAATTAACGTGTGTTTTCAATGATAATATCACAGGATGCCTACCTCAACTCTATACGAATGTCTTCTTCAGAGGCGGGGATGTGACCGCCATGTACACCCCGAGCGCCCGTCACTGCCAGATGATGTGCACCTTTCACCCCAGGTGCCTGCTGTTCAGTTTTCTCCCCGCGAGCTTAACTAATGGCATGGATAAAAGGTAAAAGCTGATATCTCCTGAGTGGGGAAGCCAGTCATTTTGCAAAATGGAAGCCGGTGTGTGCAAAGGGGTACAGCATCTCACAGGGGTGTGCTCCTCAAATGGGGTTCCAGGAATCACCTAGGGTGGATCTTCCCTAAGTAATTTCTTAGGCTGAAGCCAGACTACTGAACCAAAGTCGCTTTGGCCTGGAAATCTGCATTTTTTACAAGTGCTGCATTCACCTACAACAGTAGGAGCTAGTCAGTTTCTATCCAGGTTTACAAGGAAATGCTTGTGAATTGCAGGGTGAAGAGATTGTGTCAAGAAGGGATTTAATAACAGGTGTATATTTCAGCGGCACAAAGACTCATGGTCACGACTGTCGATAGCACCTTCCTAAGAAAAGAGAATGGAAAGCAAGCACTTTGTTGAGAATATAATTGAATAAAATCTAGAACTTGTGACTTTTGGAGGAGCCAGGACTGAATGGTGCTCATAGTAAGACAGTTGGGCCATCTAGGGTACATATGGGGGATGAATATATATTTATAACTGGTAATTTGGAAAAGTAAGAGCGCTGAAAAAATAGTTGGTAATTAAAAAGATTATTAGGTCATAAAGTTGCCTAAATGCAGCCATGGTTTGATTGTACTTTTCTTTAATTTTTTTCAATGTCCAGAATGAATGTTTCTTCACCATTTCCACATTCGTAATTCTTTTTTAATCTTCACTCCATTTGAATTTTAAAAATGGGAATTAGGCAATCATCCTTTGATTCTACCTGTTAAACTTGTATGAAACACCCAGATTGGATGTGAGAGGCTGTAACTTTTTAAATTAAAGGTTGAGCTAGGTTGTAGAATACTTTTGAATAATGAAATTTCCAATAAGATTGACTTTAAAGATGGAAAAAAGTCTTTCTTTAGGTGTGGACTAGAAGGAGTTAATAAGCAAGATAACACCATATATTGATTCAACTCTCGTGACTGACATAATTTGTTTTTGTTGTTGTTAATTCTCACACAAGGATATTTTTCCTTTGATTTTTTTTTTAGAGAGAATGGAAGAGATAAAGAAAAACAGAGAGAAACATCGATTTGAGAGAAACACATCGATTGGTTGCCTCCTGTACATGGTCTGACCAGGGCTCGTGCCTGCAACCAAGGTATGTGCCCTTGACTGGAATCAAACCCGAGACCCTTTGGTCCACAGGTTGACACTCTATCCACTGAACCAAAGTGGCCAGGGCTATCATTTCTTTGTTGTTTAATTGATTTCAGAGAGAGCAAGGGAGAGAGGGAGAGGGATAGAAACATTACTGATGAGAATCACTGATCAGCTGCCTCCTGCATGCCCTCTACTGGGGATCAAGCCTGTATCTGGGTTATGTGTCCTGACCTGAAATTCAACTATGACTTCCTGAGCCACACAGGCAAGGAGGAAATAATTTCTTAAGTAAATGAAAGCATATATAAAAATAATCACCAGAGAGGATCATACTTCCCCCAAAGCTTAGGACCTCAGGAAATGTCATTAACTCTATATTATGACTGGCTTTCCTTACTTAAAAATGTAAATGTGAAGGAAAACAAGGCTGAAGGTAGGTATTACAAATACCACTAAATATTATCGTATTGTCAGGGAAGCTGCCCTCTTTTTCTTGTTGCTGGCTCTGTTTATCCGTGTACCAAAATGCTAGGCATTTCCTTCAGTGTGTACTTACTCCTCTACTTCCTAAGTGGCGCTGCTTTTGAAAACAGGTTCGGTTGCTTCTTGAAAGACAGTGTTACGGGAGCTCTGCCAAGAGTGCCGCGGACAAGTGCCATTTCTGGACACTCCTTAAAGCAATGTGGTCATCGAATAAGTGGTAAGGTGTGGATTTCTCAGCTCAAGGTGAATGAATAACGAGTCTCCCTCAGGGTGGCTTCTGTTACAGGTCTGTATTCCTGCAGATATTTGCAAGGGAGTTCTGAGAAAGACGACACAGCGGGGTAGTGCTCTGCTCTTATCTTCTTCTTTTTAGTCAACACGTGCTTAGTGAGCCTCTGTTATTTACTAGAGGCCCGGCGCATGAAAATTCGTGATGGTGGTCCTTCGGCCTGGCCTGCACTCTCTCACAATCGGGGACCCCTCTGGTAGGGCCCCTAGGTTTGGCCTGAGATCAAGGCCTATTGGGGATTTCCTTCCCCAGGCTGCAGGCAGCTGTCCCGACCCCCACTGCTGCCACTGTTTGACATCTGTGTGGTGCTGTCCCCCCTCCTCTGCCACTGGTGGCCTCCCTCTGCAGGCGACAGGCTGGGGTGCAATGGCTTGGCTGGCCTGGGCTCCCTCTTTCTTTGCTGGGGGGCAGGGCCAGCCCTGCGAGGGGCTGTCTGCCTACCTGATCACAGAAAGAAAGAAAGAAAGAAAGAAAGAAAGAAAGAAAGAAAGAAAGAAAGAAAGAAAGAAAGAAAGAAAGAAGGAAGGAAAGAAAGAAGGAAGGAAGGAAGGAAGGAAGGAAGGAAGGAAGGAAGGAAGGAAAGGAAAGAAAGAAAGAAAGAAAGAAAGAAAGAAAGAAAGAAAGAAAGAAAGAAAGAAAAGAAAGAAAGAAAGAAAGAAAGAAAGAAAGAAAGAAAGGGAGAAAGGAAGGAAGGAAGGAAGGAAGGAAGGAAGGAAGGAAGGAAGGGAGGGAGGAAGGAAGAAACTAACTGCTGGCCTGCCTACCTGATCTCCCCTAACCACTGGTATGCCTATCTGATCACCCCTAACCACTCTGCCTGGCTGCCTGCCTGCCTGATTGCCCCTAAATGCTTAAATGCTTGCTTGGGGTGGGACCAGCCCTTTGAGGGACCATCTGCCTACCTGATCTCCCCTAATGACTTGCCTGCCTACCTGATCACCCCTAACCACTCTGCCTGCCTGACTGATCCCCCCTAACCCCTCTGCCTTTCTGGAACTCAATCACAATGTCGAGCATATGAACCCTCCAAATCCCCACACCTTTCTACCTTGTACAGTGGTACCTTGAGACATGAGTGCCCTAACATACGAGATTTTTGAGATACGAGCCGTCAAGCGAGCGATTTTTGCTTTGAAATATGAGCAACAGTTGAGATACGAGTAATCGCGCGGATCGGCCGGCAGCACACGACCCACCAGTTTACCGCCACTAGAGCATCTCATAGTTTCCCACACCTCAAGGTTACAGAACAAATTAAACTCGTATCTCGAGGTACCACTGTACCTGTACTGCTGCACACACCTTGCAGTTTTAGAAGCAAAGTAACCCCTTTCCATGCCATTACTCTAACACATATGGGAATGTGTTTATTTCCAGCAGTTTGATCACTTAATCATGTAATTAAAAACTCTAAATCCCCTAATGATTTAGGCAGTTGCCAAAACCAGAATATCACCCTTCAAAGCGATACCGCCCAAACTGATGAGGGGAAACTGAATTTGCTCTATGCGTTTTATTTGTACAGCTTGCCACAAAGATATTTATGAAGGAATTGACATGAGAGGAGTCAACTTAAATGTATCTAAGGTTGAAAGTGTTGAAGAATGCCAAAAGCGGTGCACCAATAACATTCACTGCAAATTTTTCACCTACGCCAGGCAAACATTTCACAATGTGGAGTACCGGTGAGCAAAACTCACAATGTTTGTTCTTTACCAGTGGGATTTTATGATGGAACTAGAGGCCTGGTGAATAAAATTTGTGCACTTGGGGGGGGGGGGTCCCTCAGCCCAGCCTGTGCCCTGTCTAGTACAGGAGCCCTTGAGGGATGTCCAGCTGACAGCTTAGGCCTGCTTCTCGCCAGCTGTGAGCCTGGCTTCTAACTGAGCTGTCTCTCCCTGTGGGAGCACACTGACCACCAGGGGGCAGCTCCTGCATTGAGCGTCAGTGAGTGTCATAGTGACTGATCGTTCCACCATTCAGTCGATTTGCACATTAGCCTTTTATTATATAGGATTGCATTCTTCTTAATCTTTTTTATTTTTCAACCGGAAACTAAACAGGGCTTTTAGACCTAACCACCCTCCTTATATACTTGTTTTCCTGAAGAGAGTGATTTTCATTTCATTCAGAGAGCTGTGCTTGTGGGATGAAGGTTCAGTAGAAAAATGTCTTATAGAATAAGGTCTCCCACACCTTAACCTTTCCTCTGCAGAAAAGGAGGATGTCTATTTCATTATCAGTCATTGCTTAGATTGTTTTGTTTATTTTTCACGGACCATGGATCCTTTCAACATGAAATGGATGGCCATGTGGACCTTGCTGTGTAGGAAGCAAAGTAACCTCCTTTCTTCACCTTCAGGAACAACTGCCTGTTAAAGCACAGTCCAACCGGAACACCGACCAGTATAAAGGTGCTGGGAAACGTGGCATCTGGGTTCTCCCTGAAGTCCTGTGCACTCTCAGAAATCGGTAAACCCATGGCTACTCTTTCACGACCACTACGTAGTTGTAGTGGGCAGAATAAGAGCTCTCCAAATGACTTCACAGCCTATGATTATGTGACCTGATAGGGCAAAAGGGGCTTTGTAGGTGTGACTAAGGTCAGGACTTAGCAGAGATGATTCTGGATTACGTGGGTGGGCTCAATGAAGTGACAAGGTCCCTTACAAAAGAGGGAGGCAGGATGATCAGTCAGATAGAGGTGGGGAAGAGGGGGGGGGATTTGAAGATGGAGGAAGGGTCCACGAGCCAAGGAATGCAGGTGGCCCCTAGTAGGAAAAGGGTAGGGAAGCCCTGATGACGTCCTGATGGTGGCTCAGTGAGACCCATTTCAGGCTTCTCCTCTCTGGAACTGTGAGAAAAGAGATGTGCTGTTCTAAACCACTAAGCTATGGTCATCAGTTATAGCAGCAAGGGGAGGCTGGTGCAGTGACACGGCACAGAAAGCTACAGGGTCATTTCTTGGTGGTGTCCATGGTCTAGTCCAGTGGTCGGCAAACCATGGCTCATGAGCCACATTCATCTCTCGAGCTGCCACTCTGTTGACTAATGAGTTTGCCGACCACTGTTCTAGTCAGGTGACTCTGGCATAAGGAATCCATGAAACTCTGTTGTTTCAGACATACAAGTAATTTCATTTGGAATTATCCAGAAAATTGCCATGACATGCTACCTTATTTAGCCCATCAGGGTGGGAATGATAAGTTGTTATTGAAATCAAATCACTGATAGCCAATTTTCCAAAGTATCAAATAACAACTCTGTGCCAAGCCCTGTAGTGGGTACTGGGCTAGGAATCCTCCATGGAAGATTGGGAAGTTCAACAACAAAGCATCTCTTTTCCTATTTGTTCCTTCTCTCACCCAGAACCACCTTTTCCCCCTTCCCCAATGTGTACCAGATTTATTGGTTCAAGGGGTACTGATTTTTTATTTTTAATAGGCAATTCTCTTCTGTTTTTTTAAAATTGAGATGTTTTAATATAGTATATATTTTTCGTAGTTTTTAGAATTTGTTATATATTTTACATAGAAATCTGTCTTGTAGGAGAGTTAGACCAATTTTCCCTTTTTCCAAACGGCAGACAAGGTTGGGGATATGGTGACATTTCTTTACTTAAGATGTTTAGTGCTGTGAATAGCCATGCTTTCCTCAGCTGTGATGACCAGTACATGTACACTTAGTGTTCTCTCATTTCCTGAGAAGCACCTTCCCTCTGTGAGTTCACAGGCTGCCACATGAACATGTTCCAACATATGGCATTTTCGGATGTGGATGTTGCCAGAGTCATCACCCCAGATGCTTTTGTCTGTCGGACCATTTGCACCTACCACCCCAACTGCCTCTTCTTCACTTTCTATACCCACGCCTGGGATAGGGAATCGCAAAGGTGAGTTGGAAGGTGTAGGCTGCTGTCGCATCATCGCTTTTATTTTACGCTTTGAGCCTTTTAAAAGTTTGGCTCATTTCCCTCCGCCTGCTCTACACCCACCAGTGAAGGAGGTACTTCTCTGCTGGGTGTAAATTAGTGAGGTGATTAGCAGACTTCTGTCCCCTCCTCCTCTTACTGATCATCTCACGGAGTCCAGGGACCAGCCACGGAGAAAGAAGGATCTGATCTCTTTCTCACTGATCTTAATGTTTGGTATCAGCTTAATGTTTTGTGTCACTCCCCAGAAGCATATTCTTCCAGCACCTCATTCTAACTCCTCTGTTTCAGAAACCAGAGCCCTGCTAATCCTGGCCAAGGTTCTGGTTTGACCTGTTTACCTTCAGACAACCCACTCTTTTCTTTATATACAACTAGAATCCTGGTGCATGAAATTCGTGCATGGGGAGAAGATCCCTTCAACCAAGCCTGCACCTTCTCCAATCTGGGACCCTTCAGGGGATGTCCAACTGCCGGTTTAGGCCTGATCCTAAACCGGCAGTTGGACATTCCTCTCACAATCCAGGACCACTGGCTCCTAACTGCTCACCTACCTGCCTGCCTGATCACCCCTAACTGTCCCCCCGACCCCTCTCGCTGGTATAGTTGCCCCATGCAGCCTATTTGGTGGTCTGTTCAGTTGTGATGGTCGCTTAGGCTTTTATATATATAGGTAGGCAGCTAAGAGAAGAGTATCTAGTCCTGGCCGGTATGGCTCACTTGGTTGGGCCTTGTCCAGGGCACTGAATGATTGTGGATTCAATTCCCAGTCAGGGCACATGCCGAGTTGTGGGCTCAATCCCCAGTTGGGGGAGTGCAGGAGGCAGCTAATCGATGTTCTGCTCTCACATCGGTGTTTCTCTTTTTTTAAAAAAAATGAAAAACTATCTAGTTATATAATAGTGTAAACAGCATAAATCCCCAGAGTGTCTTCTTTGTTCTCTCTTTTTTTTTTCAGCCAGTCTTGCAGTCTGAATTAGTTTGAAGAGAATCTTGCAGAACAATAAAATTGTTTTTTTTAATTGGGTCTGATTTATTTGCCTTTAATGCTGTTTCTTTCTTTCCTTTGCTTTTTTTTTTTAAATAGAAATGTGTGTTTACTTAAGACTTCCAATAGCGGGACACCAAGTTCCCCCACTCCTCAGGAAAACACCGTGTCTGGATATAGCCTTCTAACCTGCAAACGAACTTTGCCTGGTAATGACTTTTACATATAATGTGACTGATTTTATTATCTTCAAGTAACAGTGATGAAACAATCTTCAGTGTACTGGAAACTTGTATAAACGTGGCTTATTGATTTTTCATTTTATATCTTATATTTATAATCACTCCAGAGCCCTGCCATTCAAAAGTTTATGCAGGAGTTGATTTTGGAGGGGAAGAACTGAGCGTGTCTCTAGTTAAAGGAGCCAGTGGCTGCCAGGAGACCTGTACGAAGATGGTGCGCTGCCAGTTTTTCACGTACTCTCTCCTCCCAGAAGACTGTCGAGGAGACAAGTTAGTGAGAGTTTGTTTTTCCCAGACAGTCGGCGAGACAATTCCACGTGATGTCCCTGCCTGTGAGGGTTTACCCTTTGTTCTGATCATGTCATGTAGGTGTAAGTGTTCCTTGCGATTATCTTTGGATGGTTCTCCGACTAAAATCACATATGGGATGCAAGCAAGCTCTGGCTATTCTCTGAGGTTGTGTCGAAGTGGGGACAGCTCTGGTGAGTGCACCCCATTTTTTTCCATAGAGCTGGCAGGGGCCATCGGCATTGTCTTCATAGCTTGTGGAGTCTTAATGGGATGGGATTCTGTCTCTTTCTTTCTTGCCTGAGGAGGACTGCCCCTCACCTCTGGTTCCAGCCATTAATGTCCACACTCTCTTTCCAGTTTGCACGTCAAAACCCAGTGGACGCATCGTGGGAGGAACCAATTCCTCTTGGGGAGAGTGGCCCTGGCAGGTCAGCCTTCATGTGAAGTTGGCAACGCAGAGCCACGTGTGTGGAGGGTCCATCATTGGAGACCGGTGGGTCCTCACTGCTGCCCATTGCTTTGATGGGTAAGTTTTGGCTTCGTATTATCCAGGGTCCTATCTTGCTTTTTTGTTTTGAACAGTCTATACTCGATTCCTCAATCATCAAGTCAGTTTCTGAATGGATCTTTTAAAACAGAGAAGATATTAGAAATGTTGAACAGCTAGTAGGATCTGAGCACTGACCACTCTGAACCATGAGACCAAAGTCAGGCATTTGCAGTCTTCTTCAAGACATTTTTTCAGGCCCATGGATTCACAGATGTAATAAATAATATTAATAGTAAGTAGAAAAACAAAAACGCAATAGTTTGTTACCCTATTTTAAGAAATATAATCCTAATATATAAAAACCCTGGGTCCTAAAGACAACTGGAAGTCATTCCTACAGTCAGCTGGGTTGCCATGGCAACCCAGTGCTGTGCTGCTGTAGGCATGATGCCCCAGCACTGAGGGACCTGTGAACCAGGGCCAGAGAGAGGCCTGAAGAGAGAAGCATGGACTGATCTGTTGCCTCTGTGGCAGCTATTGATCAGCACTTTCCTCTCCCTTCTCTCCCAGCCATGCCTCCATTTCTCTCCAGGCCTCCACTAGGGCTGCTGATCAGCTCTAGCTTTCTTCTCAGGCTCTGTTGATAGGCCAGAGATGCTGATGGGCATAGGAACCAACCAATCAGAACCAAATGTGGGTGCTATGGGGAACCAATGGCTGCCTAGGAGGCAGAACTTCTGATGCTGACTGGCAAAATTCGCCAGCAGAGGAGGGCAGTTGGGGGCAAGATCAGGCCAGCAGGGGAGGGCAGTTGGGGACAACCAGGCTGGCAGGGGAGGGCATTTAGGGGCCATCAGGCAGGCAGGCAGAGGCAGTTAGGGGTGATCAGGCAGACAGGCAGGTGAGCAGTTGGGAGGCTTCGGTCCTAGGTTACGAGAGGGATGTCCAACTGCTGGTTTAGGCTCGATCCCCCAAACCAGCAGTCAGACATCTCCCAAGGGTCCCCAATCGGAGAGGATGTAGGCTGGGCTGAGGGAAACCCTTTTCCCTCTGTGCACGAATTTTGTGCACCAGGCCTCTAGTCTGATATATTTCTACGTTACCAGGCAAATAGTAGACTTGACAGGATTTTAAAGTTTTAAAACACTTAGACTTTGTCATTAGAACGGGGCTTGACTCCCAGCTCTGCCAATTGGAAGAGGTTTGACTGACCTTGGGGATTTGTAATTTTTTTTTTCTACCTGTAAAATATGAATGACAATAGTATCTAATTCATATACTGGAAGGGTTAAGTGACACACTTGAAATGCTTAGTGCTATATCTAGAATGTAAAGTTACTCAAAACAAATATAACCCCTGATTAAATAAGTGTACAAATGGACAAAGCATATGAATGAGTAAAAGAGATAAGTGTCCATCAGCAGATGAGTGGATTAAAAAACTGTGGTACAACTACACAATGGAATACTAGGCTGCAGTAAAAAAAAAAAGAAGAAGAAGAAGGAATTCTTACCATTTGCAACAGCATGGATGGACCTGGAGAGCATTATGCTAAGCAAACTAAGCCAGTCAAAGAAAGATAAATATCACATTATCTCACTCATTTGTGGAATATAATGAACAATATAAACTGATGAAAAACAGATTCAGAGACAGAGAAGCATCTATCAAAATGTCAAAGCTCAGAGTCTCTCTGAGTTAAAAACCCAGGTATGCAGGGGAAAGCAGTTGGGGGTGACCAGGCCCACAGGGGAGGGAAGTTAGGGGCAAACAGGCTGGCAGGTGAGCAGTTAGGCATTAATTAGGCTGTCAGGGGAGTGGTTAGGGGTTGATCAGGCTTGAAGGCAGAAGCTGTTAGGGGCAATCAGGAAGGAGGCAGGTGAGCAGTTGGGATATAGCAGTCCTGGATTGTGAGAGGGATGTCCGACTGCCCGTTTAGGCCTGATCCTAGTGGGATATGACCTAAACGGGAAGTCGGACATCCCTTGAGGGGTCCCAGATTGGAGAGGGTGCAGACTGAGCTGAGAGTCACACACACCCCGTGCATGAATTCCATGCACT
>PVJN01015145.1:0-45044 GCA_004026805.1 Lasiurus borealis | reverse complement strand
GGGGGGGGGGGGGGGGGGGGGGGGGGGGGGGGGGGGGGGGGGGGAAAGGGGGGAAAGGGGGGGACATATGTAATACTTTTAACAATAAAGAATTATTAAAAAACAACAACTATAGACTCAGAAATAAGTTATTATTTTAACAAAGCGGTGGAAATCTGAGTGTTTACTATATTAATCTGTGTACTTTCTGGAATACTGTATACTCAGAATATGTCACCTTTTGTTAGGGGATGAGGGAGGCAGAAGACTAGCTGATGAAAGAAAGGAGGGCTCCATTCTGCTACCAAAGGGAAGAGAGAGAAAGATGAGGCAGAACAAAGACCAGCAGGGACAGGGAGGGGAGACCGAGACTGGGCACTGAGCGAGGTGAGAAATCAGAAACCCCGGGTCAGTAACAATCAACCTCTCTCACCAGGCTTTCCTCAACAGAGGGGTTAAAAGCCACTACTGGCTGAAACCGGTTTGGCTCATTGGATAGATAGAACGTCAGCCTGCGGACGGAAAGGTCCCAGGTTCGATTCCGGTCAAGGGCATGCACCTTGGTTGCGGGCACATCCCCAGTAGGGGGTGTGCAAGAGGGGGCTGATCAATGTCTCTCTCTCATCGATGTTTCTAACTCTCTATCCCTCTCCCTTCCCCTCTGTAAAAAATTAATAAAAGATATATTAAAAGCCACTGCCGGTGACTAATGGTTTCCTGAACGCTAACATGTGACCTTCAGCCAGGGCCTCCCATAATTGGGCACTCTCGTCCTTGACATGACAAATGTGATCAGCACAGAGAAAGCAGAACCACGATGGCGTGTGGGCTGAGATCGGTGCTTCCGAGTCACATGACCAGGGTGAAGCCTGGGAGAATGACAGCTGCGAAAGCTGGCCCGTCACTGGATTTTTTTTTAAAGGGTGGGTGAAATGATAAGAATGTTTCATTCGGTTCTCTCCTATCGAAATAAAGGCACATGTAAAACTGTGTAACAATCAAAATGGGAACAGAGGAGAGGGTGTAACCACCAGCACTGGGTCCCGGAGAAACCAAAGTGGGAGGATTGAAAGCTGTAGGCAAAAGGGGGTGGTGGGGTACAGGAGGAGCAGGGAGAGCCATCAGCATGGGGCTCAGTAAGACCACCTTTCTTAGCAGTGTGTCAGGGAAAAGGAGCTTTTTGAGTCGTCAGAGGGAAAGAAACAAGAAAACACTGCAAAGTATTCCCCGACTGTTGGCACTGAAACTAAGTACTTTTGATGGGAGTGGCTGGGAACTGGAGAGAGAGAAAGGGGGGGAAGGTTACTGCAGGCAGAGGAGCCAACAGATCTCCCTCTGCACTGGGGAGACCGAGGACACCTCCCCGCCACTCAGGCTGAGCCATGGCAGACCGCGGGCACCATTGCTTGGGCTTCGGGTGCATCGTCTGTGAAATGGGGAGAACAGAGCTGTCGAAGGACTCAGGGAGAAAGTCTGTGCTGGCTTTAGCACCGGCTGGAAGCTCAGGAGCAGCTCGGAACCAGAGCATTTATGATGGAAATATTAACAAGCTTTTGTTTCCCAGGCCTATTCAGCTGGCCTTAGAACTGCTAGGCCTACTCGTTCTGATCACTAAATCCTAGCCCTGAAATGTGCGGGGCCACGCCTGCTGCATGATGGGGGATGGGCCTTATCTTTTCTCTTCTGCCACCTTATCTGTTGACACTCATGTACCCAGGATGCATCAGGGGAACCCAGCCTGGGTCTATGTGATTGTTTAGTTAGCAAGGACAAGATGCAATCCAGTAGGTAACTTCTTCTTGTTTTTCTTTTTAAAAAATATATTTTATTGATATTTTTTACAGAGAGGAAGGGAGACTTAGAAATATCCATGAGAGAGAAACATCGATCAGCTGCCTCCTGCACAGCTCCCACACTGGGGATGTGCCTGCAACCAAGGTACATATGCCCTTGACTGGAATCGGGACCTTGAGTCCACAGGCCGACACTCTATCCAGTGAGCCAAACTGGTTAGGCAGTAGGTAACTTCTTGACATGCACTTTGGATGTGAGTGCTCAAGGTCAAATGTGGATGAGAAACTGAAAGGCACCCGATCTTCACATGGATCCCATAGAGGGTGAGGTGAAGCAGCATGCTACATCCATTAGGTCCTGAGACATAGACTCTGGCCTTTTCTCTTTGGGAACCTAATGAGAATTGTGGAGCTTAACTCTGGTTTTTGAAAAAAGGACATCCACTCATAGAATTATGCATTTAGTTATGGGAGGGGGTGACTGGTGATCCTTGCTTAAGAAAACCCTGGCTATAAAATGTAGACTGGCCTGACTGGAGTGGCTCAGTAGTTGAGAGCTGACCTATGAACCAGGAGGTCACAGTTTGATTCCCAGTCAGGGCACATGCCCGGGTTGCAGGCTCAATCCCCACACTGAGGCATGCAGGAAGCAGCAGATCAATGATTCTCTCTCATCATTGATGTTTTTCTCTCTCTCTCCTTCTCCTTTCTTTTCTGAAATCAATAAAAATACGTATTTTTAAAAAATGCAGGCTGCATTCCAGAAAGAAGGCAAGGTATTCATTCAAAACGGGAAGCAGCCGAGACCGGTTTGGCTCAGTGGATAGAGCGTCGGCTTGCAGACTGAAAGGTCCCGGGTTCGATTCTGGTTGGGGGCATATACCTTGCTTGCGGGCACATCTCCACTGTGGGGCGTGCAGGAGGTGGCTGATCGGTGTCTCTCTCTCATCGATGTTTCTGACTTTCTATCTCTCTCCCTTCCTCTCTGTAAAAAAATCAATAAAATATATTAAAAAACAAAAAAACAAAAAACGGGAAGCAAACCTAAATGAAGGGGACAGCAAATAAATGTGAAAAACGAAGGCTCACGCCTAAGTGCGAAATGCCTACAAATAGTTTAAACGTGAGATAAGTTTTAAAACCCTCGGAACTCAAGGCTGTTCTTCTCTTCTCTTCTTTCTCTCTCTCTTTCCTTAAGAATAACACATGGTTGGGGTCTGATGCCAAAGCAATGTTTTGCCTTGACAGCAGTAAATGAAGCGAGGCTCCCCGAGGACGGTGGACGGAAGGAGGAGAAACAGAAATCGGTGACCGCGCCCTCGCCCGGATTCTCCTGGAGCCTCGTCTGAAAGTCTCTGCACTTAATTAAATCAACGTCACTCGGCTCTTAAGCCTAACTGGGGCGCCGAGGCCATTCTCTTGGAGTAATTATTGTCGAGGAGACACAACCATTCCTCGTGTGTGCTGGGACGGAACAAAACTCTAGATGAAAGGCGGGGTGTGGGGAAAATTCTGTCTGAGAGACGCGCCCCCTGTCCTAAGCTTCTTAGTAAATCAATGTTGGTCCTTCTTCCCCTAAGGGCACTGGACTCACCATTTTGAGGTTCTGCTTAACCGTCTTCCTCCCCCCCCCCTCTTGTCCATTACTGGGGGCTGGGAAACGTGTCTCAATCATCTTCAATTTCTGGCTCCGACCAGGTAGTGCCTGACATACAGCAGAAGCTCAATCAATATGTCCTGAGGTAAGTTATTTCAATGACCTAAACATATTTTCAATTATTTATTCTCTGGGTATTACAGAGAAGTGAAATGGCTACATCGTTTTCTCTTTTTCAGTTTTACCCAGAAATTCTGTCAGGTTGCTCTGGTTCGGTGAACTACCTTTGCCAATCTTTTGCCCATTTTCTGGGATTATTTGTCTTTTTTTTTTTTTTAAATCAGTCTCTAGCCCTTTGTGGGTTATACAGGGTGAGAAAAAGTAGGTTTATAGCTGTAATGGAAATCAATAATATAACGATCTATATCAGTGGTTGGCAAACTGTGGTTCTCAAGCCACATGCGGCTCACAAGCCATGGTTTGCCACTCTGACTAATGAGTTTGCCAACCACTGATCTATACTAATAGTAGCTTAGGTAGCATCACACCCTCACATCATTACAAGATGGCCGTCACAAGATGGCTGCGCACAAACAGAGAATGGGAGGCTTGGGGATCCCAAGGCTCTGTGCAGTGTAGAGGAGGCTGGTCCCAGTGTTTCCACCGCCTTGCACAGAGGAGAGGGTTGTGGCAGAGGAGGGCAGTTGTGGGTGATCAGGCTGACAGGGAAGGGCAGTTGTGGGTGATCAGAATGGCAGGGCAGGGCAGTTGTGGACAATTAGGCCACCATGGAGGGCAGTTGTGGGTGATCAGAATGGCAGGGGAGTGGTTAGGGGATGTTCAGGATGGCAGACAGAAGCAGTTAGAAGCAATCAAGGAGGCAGGTAGGCGAGCGGGTAGGAGTCAGCGGTCCTGGATTGTGAGAGGGATGTCTAATTGTCGGCCGTCAGACATCCCCTGAGGGGTCCCAGATTGGAGAGGGCGCAGGCCAGGCTGAGGGACATCCCTCCTCCCTCTGTGCACAAATTTGGTGCAGCAGGCCTCTAGTTAACAAACAATTAACACGAGAATAAACTCTGTGTCACATACAACTGTAAACCTCCTTCTGCCCACCCCTGTGTATTCTGAATGCTGTTCGTGTGCCCATTATCCTTGTAAATGATGTCTTCCAACCAGTCACTTGCTTTTTAACCTAGTATCCTTCATCATCCAGAATTTATTTCCTTAATGAGACTCAAAAGATCAATCTTTGGCTGTTGGGTCTGAGCCTATAAACAATGACCTTCCTAAGGACAAACATTTCTCCTCCGGCTCCAGGTAAACACACGCCCCTGCACTTGACTCCTGCAGAAGGATGTTAAAATGGGGCTCCGTGGGCCCCACATTTTTGTTTTAGCTTCAAAATGGTGTCACTGGCTTACTGGCAAAGAAATCGCTGGAAAATAAATTCTGCATCCGTTAGCCCAACAGCCGCCTTGAGGTTTCAAAAGGTTGACAAGGTCAGAAGCCAGGAAAGGACAGCTTCAAAGGCAGCGGCCCCATGACGGCCCCACTCTGCCTCCAGCTGGTGAGGGGAGGGGCGTGAGAGACCTGGGAAGAGCAATTATATACCTCTGCCTTAGGGGGATAAGTGGTGAGAGGGGGAGAGGGGAGGAAGATAAAGGGAAGTTTCCAGGCCGAAACAGCCCAAGGCACAGCAGAGGGTTGTGTAAGAGGCACAGCTGCACTCCCAAGGAAGGCAGGTCAGAGGTCAAAGGTACCTGGAGACCAGCCGTGGAAGCAGCAGGAATGTAAAAAGAGATACTGCCCAAAGGGCTTGTGCCAGGAGTGAGGGACCGTGGCCGGCCACGCGGAGAGCTGCCCTGTTCTGCACGCACCTTGAGAGATGCTGCGCCCGATGACACGTATTCCATAAATGTGCACCGACAAAGCAAGGCTGGGAACGGAGGCCGAGCTCTGCCGGCAAGAGACGGAGTGCTTTCTTCTAGAGCAGCGGTTCTCCACCTTCCTGAGGCCGCGACCCTTTAAGACAGCTCCTCATGGGGTGGTGACCCCCAACTATAGAATGATTTCCGTTGCTACTTCATCACTGTCATTTTGCTACTGTCATGAACTGTAATGTAAATATCTGATTGGCAGGATGTATTTTCGTTGTTACAAATTGAACATAATTCAAGCATAGGGATTAATCACAAAACAATATGTAATTATATATGGTGAACTATTTATTTCTAATGACAAATAAATGAAATTTTGTCTTGAATCGTGGTGTAGCATGGGTAACAGTCTTCATATGACAATAGTAAACTACATGGCTACGCTTTGCTACACCGAGGAGCAGTGTGCTAGTTCCTAAGACCATGGGAAATAGGTGTTTTCCGATGGTCTTAGGTGACCCCTGTGAAAGGGCCGTTTGACCCTCAAAGGGGTCTTGACCCACAGGTTGAGAACCAATGTTCTAGAAGCTCTTTTATTTGTGGAGTGAATTCATCAGAACACTTCACAGAAGCACCAGCTCGGCGGTGCCCGCCTCTGGCCAGCCTCCTCGCCCATTAGCTCTCCAATTACGCCGAGATCGATGGAGCAAGTCCACTGAGACAGCGTGTCTAGCCGCCGTCCTGGCAGACTCGCTGCCAAAGAAGCAGAGCGCAGAGGACCGTCTAGCCCGGGCCTTTGAGGAATGAGCTCTAAGTCCCCCTCCGCTCCTCACTGTCTGCGTGGAACGCCGGCAGCAGACTCAACAGCCCCCGATGCCTAGCGTGAAAGTGCACAGCCACGTCCTTTTGTTCGGCCGAGTCCTTTCCAACACAATCACCAGGCTGGGGACTGGTGTGAAAGAAGCGACCGCTAGATGACAGGCACTCAGAGGGTAAATGGAAATAAAGGACCCGTGAAAACCTGCCCGTGTCACCGCTCAATGTCCAATTCAGTGCCGTTCCATGAAGCTGGCTCGTTTTGTCTTTTGTTTTGTCACAGCCTTAATGTCCTGGGAGGGATTTGGCCCTCCCTGTGCCATTGCGATGGCCACCGCCCCGTCTTTCTGGCTGGAATATCCAACAAAAGCCAATGAGAATCAGGTCCCGCAGAGGAGAGTTTGGCAAGAGCAAAGATGTGAAGTTCTACCGATTAAACTCCAAGTGCACTGGCTGGGAGGGAACTCTTCCCTCCACTGGGCCACCAAATACACATTTGGAGCCAATTTAATTTTATTTTAAATATATCTTATTGATTTCTTACAGAGAGGAAGGGAGAGGGATAGAAAGTCAGAAACATCGATGAGAGAGAGACATCGATCAACCACCTCCTGCACGCCCGACACTGGAGATGTGCCCGCAACCAAGATACATGCCCTTGACCGGAATTGAACCTGGGACTCTTCAGTCCGCAGGCTGATGCTCTATCCACTGAGCCAAACCGGTTTTGGCAAGCCAATTGAATTTTAAGTTGTTGATAGCCTGATGACTGCGAGTAAGAGCTGAGGCAGAATGAACACCCTCTCCTGTCAGATGACTCACACCATCTGACGGGAGCTGGTGTGCTCGGCACCGTGGCTTCAGAGGTAAGTGCCTTGTTAATGGTAGGTGCTCAGTTTCTGCTGAATGAATAACTTCGAGATACGAGTGCCCTAACATATAAGATTTTTGAGATACGAGCTGTCAAGTGAGCAATTTTTGCTTTGAAATACGAGCAACAGTTGAGATACAAGTAATCGCACAGATCGGCCGGCTGCACACGACCCACCTGTTTACCCACCCTCAAGCCTCTCATACTTTCCCACGCCTCAAGGTTATGGAACGAATTAAACTCGTATCTCGAGGTACCACTGTAACTCTGTAAGGTTTGATACCACGTTGTGATCACCATTTTACAGGTGAGAAACCTGAGCCTCTGAGGTCACTAAACTGTGTCCCAGGTCTCTGAGCCAGCGAGGATCAGAGCTTGCACTCCAACCACATGCATCTGACATCAGAACCTATGGCTCCACCGCGAGACCATTTCACCAGTGTAGCCCAGACCTCTCTGAAAGGTGGGTCTCAAGAATCCATTTCAAGTCCGCAGAGTCCCACGCCACTCCGGTCGTCATCCTTCAGATTCCTTCCACATCCTACCACAACGACATTACAAAGCGCCGACTTACCTACAAATCCTTCTTTACCCACCAGTTTCAGGGCAATCTTGTCGGCCAACACGGAGGAGTTGCCGTGGGCGATGTTGGCGAAGGGGCCCGCGTGCACGAAGACGGGCGTCCCCTGTGGAGGCAGAAGAACCAGTTAAAGGCCCCGGAGACAAACGGGAGGTCACACGGCTGGGCATCGAGAAGACTCACCTCAGCCACTGTGCTTTCATCAGAACTGCAAGTTTAACGCACACACTCTCACAAAGGAAGGTAATAAACCCCGGAGCCGCCGAAACCGGTTTGGCTCAGTGGATAGAGTGTCGGCCTGAGGACTGAAGGGTCCCAGGTTCAATTCCGGTCAAGGGCATGTACCTTGCTTGTGGGCACATCTCCAGAAGGGGGTGTGCAGGAGGCGGCTGATCAATGTTTCTCTCTCATCGATGTTTCTAACTCTCTATCCCTCTCCCTTCCTCTCTGTAAAAAAATCAATAAAAATAATATTTAAAAAAAATAATAATAAATAAAGCTCTGAGTCTTCCAAAGGTCCGAGTTCCTTATGTATTCTAGAATGTTTCTAGCTATCTATCCCTCTCCCTTTCTCTTTGTAAAAAAATCAATAAAATAAGATAAAAAAAAAAAAAGAAAATGACTACAAAGATCTTTTTTTTAAAAAAATAATTCTGTTTTGAGATTTTCACTGTCTCCCATGTTAAAAATCTGACAACTGTTTAATTCCTTGAACAAAAACCTGTCTGCGTTTATTTTCAGGGCCTGCTTTATACGTTTCCGTTGTTGATGAGAACAGACCGTGGCCCCACCCAAAAGAGGGTGATGACCCACCCGCATCCCAGCGCCCAGGTTTTACGCAGAGCCCCGCCGGGCCACCGGGGTCTGTGCACACGCAGCCCGAGCCCCACCTGTGCAAACACAGGCTGCCCTCTCGCAGGCGGGGGACAGGGCGGGGCGCGGGCATGGGAGCCGCAGGCCGTGGAAAGTTCCCAGGCACCGCCACGGGCTGCTGGCTGACCGTCTTCCAAGCTGAGAAGCTGAACAAAGGCAGGAAGAAAGGAAGTGGGAGAGAACATCGTCTCTCAGAATGAAGAAGACAGCTCATCAAAGCCAGGGAGTAAGTTCTCTGTTTACTTTCCCTCCCCACGTCCTCAGGAGGGACACGGACAGGGTCCTGAGAAGGTCACACACGTGTGTGTGGACATAAAGTTGGGCTGATGAAACCCAAACACACATGTTGATAGAAGGACGTGGGTTTAGTGTCTATGTCTAGCCATGCACCTATGTCTGATTTCTCACTTCTGTCCAGGTAACCCTCTCAAAGGCCCAGAAGAAAACGCCGTGTGAAAGACAGAGTTTCCATCACCTCCCGACCTCACCAGTCCCAGCACGTGGCTGGCTGAGTAAGTGAGTGGAGTTGGGACGTTTCCCGAGGACAAGGTCGCAGGCTGCATCCCTGGGTGGGCAGCTGCCCTCACTGCAACCCTGATGTGGCCATCTGTCCAAGGAGCACCGGGCACTGGTCTCCAAGGGCACAGGTGACAGACAGGGTGAGGCTGCGTCAGCACAAACACCTCACCATTCCTGATATAGCGACTCTAAGAACTGGATCAGCAGCATTTTAATTTTCATTTCAAGTTAAAGGCCAAGGAGAAACCAAGATGGCGGCATAGGTAAACACCTAAACTGCTGCCTGGCACAACAATTTCAACACTACAACTCAAAGACAGAATGGCCTGCACTGGCTCCCCTCTCCACTGCTTGGGGACCTCAGGAAGGGAGCCAGAAATGGGCCCTTGTCAGACATCGGTCCACCTCTACCTTCCAGACCCCCACGCCCACCATCCCACGTCTCTCTGTCAACCTGAACCAAATACTGCCTCCTCGTCTGCACCTATACCCTGCACCCTCGTTAGCTAACAGGAGGGAATTAGCCAATTACTACAGCATCTGAGCAAGATGAGTGAGTAAACCTCTGGATGAAAACAGGTATTTGATGAGGAAATTAAAGTTCAATGAAGAGGAGAGCAGGGTACAGAATGCTCTCCTGGAAAACATTTTCCACCACTTACTGTGTGTTTTGTTTGGGGAAAACAAAAATAATTTTTAAAAAATCTCAAAACCTAATTATTATGAGAGACTAAGCAAACAAACAAACAAACAAGGCAAAAGAGAAAACTTGTAAACATAGCTCACAACTTACTGAAATATTAGACAGATATCGAGTTTCTAAATTTTTTTTACTCTGGCCAATTAGTACTACGTTAGGTGAGATGTGAACTATACTAAAGAATCTGTAAGTACACTTTCAATTTTTTTGGATGCCCAAATTCTTCCGATGTTCCTTGTGGGCTCATATCGGCTGGAAGTGCGCATGTTTGTAGTGTAGGGGACGCACAAGCAATCCAATTAGTGCAAACTTTCAACAATTTCTATACAAAGAAAATCACTTACTTCCAGGGTCTGCATCAGATTTGGTTTTATGGCATCTTTCATCAAAACTGTCAAAGCACCCGTCACCCCCTAAAAGAGAGAGGAAAAAAAAAACCCACACCAATTATTTAATCTGTCAAAACATCAACAGCATTTTTTAAATAATTACAATAAATAAATAATCCTAAAGTTTATATGGGATCACAAAAGACCTGAACAGCCACAGAGGTATCACGTTCCCTGATTTCAAACTATGCTACAAAGCTTTCGTAATTGGCATGGTACTGGCACAAAAACAGACACAGAGATCCAGGGAACAGAACTGAGAGCCGAGATGTAAACCCAAGCTCATGTGGTCAATTAATCTATGACAAAGGAAACAAAAACATACAAGAGGGTAAAGGCAGACTATTCAGTAAGTGGTGTTAGAAAAATCGGACAGATACATGCAAAAAGATGAAACTAGACTACTTGCTTACACCATATACAAAATTACCTCAAAAACGGTTTAAAAATTTCAATGTCAGACCTGACACCATAAACTTCCCAGAAGAAAATATAGGCAGTGAATTCTGACTTTGCTTTTAAAAGGCAGGGGCAATAAAGGAATAAATATAAAGAAATGGGGCTGCAGAAAATAAAGCTTGTGCATAGTCGAAGAAGCCATCAACAAGACGAAAAGGCAACCTGCTGACTGGGAGAAGACATTGATAAATGATATATCAGCTAAGGGATAAACAAAAATACAGCTCAACAAGAGAAAAACAAAGGACCCAAATGCACATTTCTCAAAGGAGGGCACACAGCCAGCAACAGACACATGAAAAATAATCACATCACTAAACACCAGGGAGATGCAAATCAAAACCACAAGATACCACCTCTCGCCTGTCAGAATGGCTATTATGGAAAATAATAACTAACAAGTGCTGGCGAGGATACGGAGAAGAGAGAACCCTCATGCGCAGTTGGTGGGATTGTAAATGAGTACAGCCAATAAACATTATGACGATTACTCAAAATATTAAAAATAGAACTACCATACGATCCAGCAATTCTACTCCTGGATATTTTATCCAAAAGAAACGGAAAACAATAATTCAAAAAGATATATGCACCCCTGTGTTCACTGCAGCTTTACTAGTAACAGCTGAGATATGGAAGAACCTAGGTGTCTACTGATAGATGAACAGATAGAGGAGACAGGGCACATGTACACGTGGAATATTCTTCAGCCATTAAATTAAAAAGAATGAACTCTTGACATTTGCAACAAGATGGGTAGGTCTACCGTGTAAATAAGTCAGAGAAAGAAAAATACCATATGATTTCAGTTATAAACAAAGGTATATAAACAAAGCAAAACAGAAACAAACTCTTAGATATAGTTAACAAACTCGATGGATGCCAGACAGGAGACGGTTGGGGAGAAAAGAAGTTTAAAAAGTTCAAACTTCCAGTTATCAAAATAAGTCATGGCGACGCTGTAAGGTGCAGCATAAGGCACAGAGTCAAAAATGAAGTAATAACTATGTATAGTGATAGATACAAGGCTTACTGTAATGATCACAAGGTATGTAAATGCTGAATCACTAGGTTGTACACCTGAAACTAATGTATTATTAAATGTCAACTCTAACTGAAAACAAATTAAAAAAAATATTTTCTCCCATAAAGAAAAAAGCAACAGATGACTGACAAAAGATGACCCATTTCTCTCCAGCCTGTCCCCCAGGTGGGCCTCCCTATGTCTGCTCTTGCCTGCGGGCCACATGTGACGGCATTGCATCCTCCATCCATCTCTCCCCACCTGAATGAATCTGAACTGGGTAAGACATGAAGAGAGACAGGGAAGTAATAGTATCGCATTTTTTCAAAGCCCTCCTTGCGGGTGTTTAAAAGGTTTGCCAGAAAGTAGGTCTTTCAGTCCATCTACAGGAGTTTTCTGGCAAATAGGCTTATTATTTTTTCACGACCAGAGATTTTATTATTGCCTGAAGAAATGAGACCAAGAACTGAAACAACGCTATTTCCAGAACGGGCATGAAGAGAGGGAGAGGGAACTGTCTTAAATGCACCCATTCTCGTTTCTTACCATCTCTCAACCTCTCATCCGGACAGAGAAGGCACCCCAAAAACAGAAGCATCGAAAAGGCTCATGCTCTCTGTCTGCCTAGAATGAGGTTGCCCTCTCCCAGGCCTAGGAAGCACTAGGCTGGGTTCCCTCCAAGTCCCCTTTTCTGGAAAGGAAGAGAGGAGGAAGAAACGACAGGGGTGAAGTCTGAGCACTCTGGAAAAAAATGTGTCAGATAAGGTCACGTGGTAAGCTTTTAAAAAAAAAATCCCTCCTGCCTTTTCTCAAGACACAGGGCAAGTGTCTTTCGTTTTTCCGTTTTCCATAGTTTACAGGAGCGTTTACTTGGGGTGTGGTACATTCTGTGGGATTGAGGGCGTCTTTCAACAAACGAGTCAGGTAATGGGTGGCTATCCTAGGAGCAAATGCAGGTGAGTGTAGCTGTGAAAAAATTAAATAGCGTGCAACAGCTCTTAGCGGATCAGTGGGTAGAATCTAGAGATTCTTTCTCTCTCCAAAGTGCATGAGTTTATTACTCTCCCTCTTCTATCACCGATGATATTAAATTTATCTCATGTGATCTTTTTCTATTTTTATAATATTTCACTACATATGGTGTATGAAGAAATCCCGATTTAGTTTCAACCTGATTGTACAAAACAGACATCGCAAGAAATGGAACCTGCGTGTTATAAACACACGGAGATGTTTGATGGTGAACGCTGTTGGCCAGGAATGGCGCAAAGAAATCAGTTCTCTTTTCCTAACATAGAGCGTGTGGGAGCAGAAGAGCAGTTTGCTTCTCTGCTAACTAGCCTTGCTTCTCACCCCTGGCCAGACACGCCTCGAACAAGAAACTACAGGAGAGCCGAAACCGGTTTGGCTCAGTGGATAGAGTGTCGGCCTGCAGACTGAAAGGTTCCAGGTTCGATTCTGGTCAGGGGCATATACGTTGGTTGTGGGCACATCCCCAGTAGGGGGTCGTGCAGGAGGCAGCTGATCAATGTTTCTCTCTCACTGATGTTTCTAACTCTCTATCCTCTGTAAAAAAAATGAATAAAATATATTTAAAAAAAAAGAAAAGAAAAGAAACTACAGGAAGGCCGAAACCGGTTTGGCTCAGTGGATAGAGCATCAGCCTGCAGACTGAAAGGTCCCAGGTTCGATTCCGGTCAAGGGCATAATACCTTGGTTGTGGGCACATCCCCCAGTAGGGGGCGTGCAGGAGGCAGCTGATCGCTGTTTCTCTCTCATCAATGTTTCTAACTCTCTATCCCTCTCCCTTCCTCTCTGTAAAAAAAATCAATAAAATATATTTTAAAAAAGAAAGAAACTATAGGAGGAAGGATACTGGGCGCTTCTGCTGGATGACTCAGTTCGGTTCCCACCTGCTTGGTTTCCTAGCCACAGTTCATCTTTTGTTGCTCCCTTCATGCTGACTGTTGTCAAACACATGCAAAAAAAACCACCCCATCACCAGCGAGAGTGGCTCTGGGGCTGTCACACCCACTGTAAGCTACGTCACCTGTCCCACACCCCACGTTCATGGAGGGGAGAGCCTGCACATATTCTCCCAGAAACGACCAGAATCAATCAGCTTAGGAGGAATTTTTAGACGCCATCTATGCCAATGTTCGCTGCAATACATACAGTCTTGACCAAATACAAAACAAGCCAAAGGTAGGAATATGATAGAATTTCTGGAAGTTTTCCCTTCATTTTCTACGCTGGACCAACTACTGAGTTCCAATGCAATGGAACACCATCTGCAGAGATGAGCTACGCTGGCAAAGAAGAGACACAGAAGATAACGAAAGAGAGCAAGCGCGGACTCTGTTTCGGAGCCAAGATTTTTATCGCAGGAGAAAAAAAAGTAAGCTCAGGGAAATCATATCGGAGGATTACGTTTCAAATCACCCCTGCCACATATTTGTTGGTACTTAAAGTTAATAGGATACAGAGAAATGTATTTATACAGAAACTGTAACCTGTCAGTTTGGATAGAAATGTCCAAGTCTTGACAATTTTTGAAAAGCAGTTAACTTTTACAGCAGGCCGAAAAAGGGGTTTTCGCTGTAAGCTTTGTACGAAGCATGCCATGGAGCTGCCGATGGAAACATATCCATTTAATTTACTTGACAAAGAACCCTGCGATAAGTCAGTCAGATCCATTTCTTCGAAAGCAGCCAAAAAGTAATCAAGACATGTTGGCAAAGGAGTCCTGTTATGTCCTAAGCTTTTGGAATTAATAAAATAGAAATTTGCCTTTCCCCATTCCACAATTGTTTTTCAATTGGGAGTGTATGTTTTAGATTCCTTTATTGTATGTGATTCAAGATGGGGGAGGAAGCTCGAACTTAGCACAATCGCTGTGCAATCGGCCTATGTCCTACCTACGTCCTTATAAACACGTATGAGCAAGTGAAATAACTGTGCCACCAGTGGGGTTTAAGTTAACAACACAGATGGTTATTAGGAAGAAAAACAAGCCCTAACTGGTGTGGCTCAGTGGCTAGAGCGTCGGCCTGTGTATTGAAGGGTCCTGGGTTTGATTCCAGTCAAGGGCATGTACCTTAGTTGCGGGCACATCCCCAATAGGAGATGTGTAGGAGGCAGCTGATTGATGTTTCTCTCTCATCCATGTTTCTAACTCTCTATCCCTCTCCCTTCCTCTCTGTAAAAAAAAAATCAATAAAATATATTAAAAAAAGAAGAAAAAGAAGAAGAAAAACAAAAGGATCAGCATGCCAAATGAGAGCAGGCACTAAGGCAGGCAGGATCCCCCCAAAGCTTTATCATCAGCATCATTCCACCGACAGAGGAGCTGCATGAGCAACTCAGAGCAATGTGGAGCCCTGCTCTCACAAGCTGGACCCCAAACCACGGCATAGAATCACACAACCAGGGTGCGCTGGAGCCACTTCCGACTTATGCCGTTGAAAGGGGATTTGCTCTCAATTTAAAGCAGGCGGAGGTCAGACTTTTTAAAAATATATATTTTATTGATTTTTTACAGAGAGGAAGGGAGAGAGATAGAAAGTCAAAAACACCGATGAGAGAGAGACATCGATCAGCCGACTCCTGCACGCCCCACAGTGGAGATGTGCCCGCAAGCAAGGTACACGCCCCCGACCAGAATCGAACCTGAGACCTTTCAGTCCGCAGGCCGACGCTTTTTAAAAATGTCACGGGCTGGGCTGCAAGAGGACCCCACCCCAGGCAGAGCAGAGGTCAGGACTGGCGAGAACTGGGAAAAGCCTTTGAAATAAAGGTCACGTGCTTGGGTTGCCACCAATTACAAGCACGTGCCAAACGCCTGCAAGAACATTACCAGGCGCTGAAACAAACAGGCGTGTGAAGCGGGGAATGTGTGTGCCGAAATCCTCCCAATTCCCATTTGGCACGTGGAGAAGAGAAAGGAACCCTTCATCCTCCTCCTCATCGGGGAGAACGGGCACACACTCACCAAATCCTCTGCCGTGATGGGCTGGCCGCTTCGGTCACTGGCCACCACCATCCGGCCCAGCCGCTCCTTCATGTCCTTGAGGCTGTGGGTGAGGGCCAGCACCGCCATGATCTCGCTGGCCACCGCGATGTCGAACTGCGCCTGGGACGGCAAGAGCAGAGGTGCGGGTCAGCTGTGGGGCCTAGGAGCAGGCCACGCCCGCAGGAGCCGCAGTGCAGTTCCCCGGGCTGGGGATTGTCCTCGAAGGGCCATTCTCAAGTGCACACGCTTTCTGGGGTCCTAGGCTAGGGTGGCTGCAGGCTTCTTGCGTCTGCTCTGCTGAGCGGGATGGGCCTGGCTGGGCCCTATTACAACAGCTCATGCAGTCTTTGCTTCTACAGCCTGTTTCAGACGTGCAATCAATGACTACGCGTGTGATTACCTGTTTGATGCATGTCTCCACCACTGGACTCTTTTTTTTTTAATATATTTTTTTTATTTTTTACAGAGAGGAAGGGAGAGAGATAAAGTCAGAAACATCGATGAGAGAGAGACATCGATCAGCCGCCTCCTGCACGCCCCACAGTGGAGATGTGCCCGCAAGCAAGGTACATGCCCCCGACCGGAATCAAACCTGGGACCTTTCAGTCCGCAGGCCGACGCTCTATCCACTGAGCCAAACTGGTCTCGGCCACCACTGAACTCTGAAAGTGCCAGCAAGGCAGGGATCCTCTAGGGAGGGTTCACTCCTGAATCCCCAGCGTGGAGAACTGGGTGTGAACCCCAAAGCACACGATGGCACATGAATGAACAGCCCGCGGGCTCTATGAGCTGTTTGTAACCCATTGTGGGGCCGAGGGGGCGGCGTTTGAAAGGAATGAGGAGCGGACAATGAAGGGAGGTTGTGGTCCAGAGGCCAGCTGCCTGGGGTCCCAGCTCAACCCCGCAGCGAGGACAGCCTGACGGTGTGATCACCGTGTCGCAAGAGGACACGGGAGCCCTTTCCAGCGGCCACATCAGCCCTGAGCGCTGGAGAGCGAGCACTTCCTGGCTCTGCCTCCGGCTCTGCCTGCTCAGAGCAGCAGGGGCCCAGCAGGAACCGGAGGAGTCAAGGACCGAGCACTTCCTCCTCCTCCTCTCCATCCTCATCCCTTCCCCCTTTCCTCCTCCTCCAGCAGCCCCAGAGGACAAACCAGTTCACTGAGCTCTGGCTGAATTCCCCTCTTCCCAAGGGGCATGGGAACCAGACAGCCCCAGCTTAGAGAGAGAAAGTGGCTCTGCCCTCCTGGGATCCCCTTATGAAAAGTTTTATTGTCCATTTCCGTCACTGACAGGAAAGGAAATGAAGGGACCAAGGAGCTTTCTGGCTACTTCCTGCGTGAGATTTCATTAGCTAGGGATTTAGTGGAAAAAAATATTAGGTGAAGGTCAAAAGCAACTACATGCAATGATTACGTACTCCCTATAACCCATTCAAAACGTAAGTGATTTTTCATAGCATGATATTTAGGGTTCTCTATACCACCTTTCCATTATAAACAGTGCATATATAAAAGTGACTAAAAATATTAAGACTTACTATACAAAACACGAGGCTAGAAATACTCTTAAGATAGTACCTGCATCATGAGTGGAATTTGTAACACACGTACAAGTTCTTCATTAGTAATTATTACAATTTCAAATTTTTATACCTTGAGCAATATAATAAAATGAAATGAATTGGATCGCTATATATTTCAGCATCATTTATTTTATTGACTGAATGATGCAGGGGACTGCTCAATTTTTGTTTTGCAAATAAAACATGTTAAACCATGTAAAGGTGTAAGTGTAATTATTATAATCGTTTATCACAAATTTAGCCATCTGTACGCCATAAGCCTCTCTAGCCACAAGCGGCAGACCTTTTTAAATTAAATTCAAAACATCGTGGCGGTTTACTGGTTAAACAAAGGACCTTAAGCAATGGTGGCAAGGATGCGAATCCACGTGGCCTTTCTGGAAGGTACCATGGAAATCAATGTTCACCCACATTTGAATCTGCCTCCTCTTTGATTCTGCAATGAGGGACCTGGGAACTGTCCTAAGGATACCATCTGCAAGAATACACATACATCCGCGTGCATGTGACCCCTGAGAGTATCAGCTTATGGAGGCTAGCTCAGTACTGCAAGCACCGGAAGTCTCTGTTACAGGGAACTGCCTAATTCAGGATGACACACCTATAAGTTGAGATATTCTATAGTTATTAAAAAGTGATCATAAAAAAGGGACCATATAGATCTCTCTCTATGACATAAAAAGATGTCCTCAAAACGCAGAGACCGGTTTGGCTCAGTGGATAGAGCATCGGCTTGCGGATTGAAAGGTCCTGGGTTCGATTCCGGTCAAGGGCATGTATGTTGGTTGCGGGCATATCCCCAGTAGGGGGCGTGCAGGTGGCGGCTGATCGATATCTCTCTCGTCGATGTTTCTAGCTCTCTATCCCTCTTTCTTCCTCTCTATAAAAAATCAATAAAATATATATATTTTTTAAAAAATGTCCTCAATAGGGTCTTATGGTCTGAAAGAAGCAGTCAAAGTGTTTAAATATAATAACTTTTTACTTAAAAACATGAATACATAAAACACTACAAGACAGAACAAATCTCATTTGTAAACCGCATGTACAAACTGAATGTGTGCCTGTATATAATGAGCCTACCAATAGAAGGCACTCAAATCACAGCCATTATTAACGTCCCCTATTTTATACCAGGACAAGGCCGTTTCACTATAGGGATATGCAGAGAAATTGTGAAAGGCCTTCCTTACCACCGCCCTTTCTTTCCCAAGCCTCTTTCCAGATAGAACTAGGTTAGGAGTTGGTATACTTCTTACCAGCTTCCATTTTATGTGCCTATATACATATATGCTGGCCTTTTCTGAATATAGATGTGATTACATTGTATATTTCGCTTCAAAAGATTTTTAAGTTCTGCAGAAACCAGTTTGGCTCAGTGGATAGAGCGTCAGCCTGCAGACTGAGGGGTCTCAGGTTCGATTCCAGTCAGGGGCATGTATCCTGGTTGTGGGCACATCCCCTGTGGGGGGCGTGCAGGAGGCGGCTGATCGGTGTCTCTCTCTCATCAATGTTTCTGGCTCTCTGTAAAAAATCAATAAAATATGTTAAAAAAATTTTTTTTAAGTTCTTTTTTAAACCTTTCCATTTCACAATGATGTGAGAGCTCCATGTCCCTCCTCTTACGTACACGTTATCATTTTCAACTGCCACATTATCTGTATAGAAGCAGGCACCAAAGATACGTAACCACTCCTACTCACCAACATTCACACGGCTTAAAATTGCCTCCATTACAGAAAATGCTGCAATTAATACATCCTTATACAAAGACGTCTTTTGCACGCACATATGAAAATATTCCCTACATCCTCCCTTTTCCTTTACATGTATAGTCCTGGGGTTGAAACTGTTGGCTAATTTCAAAACTTAATACTAACACACTGTCTTTGGAGAGGTTTGACCAATTTATATACCCACTAACCCTGTATAAGAGTCTCCAATGGGTTATGCTTGGATAAGCTCATAGGTAAATAATACTAGACTGTTTTTTAATTTGCAGTTTCGTGACTACTTAATGGCAATTTGTTTTTATAATTTATCTTTTATTTATTCTATTCACTTATTTAGCAAATATTTTTCTAATACCTACACCTACCACTGAGACCACAGCAGCGAAACAAGAGACAGAAACCCCCACCCTTAGGAGACTCACATTTTAATAAGGAGATAAACACGGTAAGTCAGGACAGCAAGAAAGGGACAGAGGGAGTTTGGGGACAGGCAGCTAGTGCTGAAGGTGACAGGGAAGGCCTTCACGGGAGCAATAGGTGAGCACTCATTTGTGGAAGCTCTTTTAGTGTTTGGCACACCAGTCCGTGGTTTTATATATATATTGCAAATATTCTCTTCCAGTTTGTTACTGGTCTTGTAATGTTCTTGCACATTATCTTTTTCATACTAAAGATTTTAATGTCAACATCATCTCTTCCTCATCCCAGACTACTAGAGTAAAAGTAAAAGTGATTTTTTTTCCACCAAGAAAACTTAACAATATAAAGTCCATAAATCTAAAACTGTCTTACAATATAAGGTTTATTCCAAAAAAACAATTCCTTAGAGGCCTCTTGTGCCTGGATAAAAACGCGTGGAATGAATTTATCTTCCCCAAGCGCCTCAGCCCCACACTGGAGGCCTATAAAAACGAAGGTGGACCTCTCATCATTTATCTTCCCCGTCTCTGGATTGGGGCACTAGGACATTATCCGTAAACATTCCTCAGGCTCTTCAGCCAAATACCAAGGTGCTTTTTTTTCCCCTTCAGCTTTTAAATCTGAGTCATGTGTCTGAGATTTTCCAATGCTAGCTGTCATGCAGATGTAGCAATAACCGGGTTGGGTCTGCAATAAAATACGTTAGAATTGACATTCCAGGGACACAACGAAACCCACGCAAGAAAAGGATGGGAAGGAAGTACAGGCCCTTCCCACCCTCCGACCCTCGGAGTCCTGCCGAGGTTGGAAATGACCCTGGAAAAGGTGGGAGACCCCGGGCCGCTGCAGGGAGAGGAGGGGGGAGATAAAGGCAGAGAATGGGCATCTGTGTCGCTTAAACCGAGGCTGCTGAGAGCAGAGCCACTCCTGTGCAGCGAAGGCCACCCACCTGCCGCGAGTATCCCTTCTCTGTGCTGGCCTGGCCGATGGTTATCTTGCGTAGGAACCGGTCATTGGTATCCAACACTGAAAGAGGAGAGGACAGGTTAGTTGGTCCACAAGCACGGACTGGTGCCGGGGGTGCATCTGGGGCTGGGGAAGCAACGGAGGCAAGAGACGAGGCCCAGCTTCCCGGGGCTGACACTCCAGGGCGCAGACACAGGGCGGACCTAACACCCAGGAAAGTATCAGCCAGTGCTGAGCGCCCTGGCAGATAAAGGAGGTGACAGTGTGTGTCGGGGGACCAGTGGGGTGAGGCATCATTTTTAAAAAAATAGATTATTTTTACTGATTTCAGAGAGGAAAAGAGAGGGAGGGAGAAACATCAAGACGAGAAAGATTCTTCGGTTGGCTGCTTCCTGCACGCCCCACGCTGGGGCTGAGTCTGCAACCTGGGCACGTGCCCTGACCGGGAATCAAACTGTGATCTCCTGGTTCCTAGGTTGATGCTTAACCACTGAGCAACACCGGCTGGGCCAGGCATCGTTTTTTGACCAGGCAGTTAGGAAAAGTATTCCCGGAGGGGTGTCCTATTATGTGGAAACCTGAGTCACGAGAAGAAGGCAATTAAGTTTCGCAAAATGTTAATCACTGAGCCAGCATATGACCCAGCAAGTCCACCTCCACACACATCTCCAACAGGACGGAAGGCGGGAACTTGAACAAGGTGCACACCCATGTTCATACAGCATCATTCATATGTCCCCAGCCAAAAGGTGGGGACAGCCAAGTGCCCGAGAGAGGAATGAAAAAGCAAAATGTTACATACACATACACGGAACATTTTACAGACATGAAAAGGAATGGGCTTTTGATCTATGCTACAACATGGATGGATGTTGAAAACAAGCATGATAGCCAAAACCGGTTTGGTTCAGTGGATAAAGCATCGGCCTGCGGACTGAAAGGTTCCAGGTTCGATTCCAGTCAAGGGCATGTATCTTGGTTGTGGGCACATCCCCAGTAAGGGGTGTGCAGGAGGCAGCTGATTGATGTCCCTCCCTCATCGATGTTTCTAACTCTCTATCCCTCTTCCTTCCTCTCTGTAAAAAACCAATAAAATATATTAAAAAAAAAAAAAAGAAAGAAAACAGGCATGATAAAATACCCTAGAAGGACAATTACATGATTCTGATTCTATCTAATTAGTGTGGTTACTGGGGCTGGTAGAAGGGGAGTTATTGTTTATGGGTGCAGAGTGCTTGTTGGGGAGGATAAAAATGTTCTGGGTATAGACAATGTGATGGTGTAATCACTGCAAGCCGTGTGGTTGTATTCAATGGCACTAACTGCACACTAATGAATGGTTAACACGAGGCAGGTATATTTATCCACAATAAGAAAATAAAGGAGTAAGGGGATGGGGTTAGGGGGAGAAGTCAATGAGTCGAGCAGACAGCACCAAATCTCATTTTTTACTGGCTTGTCTGAATTGCACCGATTTGCATTTTGATGGTGAAAACTAGACTAGATTTAGTGAAAACCAAATCTGTAATGGCTGAGATTTCACTAATAATGCATGAGGCTTCAAATAACCAGCTGTCCCACTGACAGTGAAGATCGTCTACCCAATACTATACAACAACGGCATTGACCGTGGGGATGGGGAGGGGGTCCTTGGGGATCCTTTCAGGCACACAGCACTGGCCGACCTGCCACCGGGACCACCTCCTGTTCCCTGACTCACTGAATTGGGGGATGGGACAGAAAGCAAGACTAACCATGAAGAGGGAGCCGCAATAGCGCAGGCACGTGATAAAAATGGAGGTGCGCAGAAATGGGGAACGGAGTGGGCAGTCTGAGAAGAAACTCAGAAATGCAGGAAGGACTGGAAGGCCTATCTTCTAACCCTCAGTGTCGCCTCGGCCATCGGTGCTACCACCTCGTTCCTGTAAGTGTATGTGATCATCTCCACTGCCACCTCCAGAGGCTGAAGCCCAGAACACACATGTGGCTGGCTCAAGGTCACGCGGTGAGTTAGTGGCCAAGTGGAGACACACACGGAGGATTCTTGACCCCACGTGTCATGCTTTTTCCCCCTGTCCCACCCTCACAGAGGGCAGTGTGGGGGAGGGGGCGGTGTCCCAGCTAAGAGGGGAACAGAGGGGAACAGGAGGGGGCAGGAGCAGGACGGAGTTCATGGGGAGGCCGCCCGTTGCATTTGAAATGGCTGGACTCATGCGTTAAACTTACAGAAAATCCAGAACAGAACACACAGGTTTAAGAGCTACTTAGAGCAGTGATAAGAAAATGAGTGCAGCCAAAACCGGTTTGGCTCAGTGGATAGAGCATCAGCCCTCATTCTCAAGGGTCCCAGGTTCGATTCCGGTCAACGGCATGTACCTTGGTTTCGGGCACATCCCTGGTAAGGGGTGTGCAGGAGGCAGCTGATCGATGTTTCTCTCTCATTGATGTTTCTAACTCTCTATCCCTCTCCCTTCCTCTCTGTAAAAAATCAATGAAATGTATTTTAAAATAAAAAATAAAAAAAGAAAATGAGTGGAAGAAATCAGTGTTGTGGGTAGAAAGGGCAAGAGGTAAGAATCAAAGGCAAGACAAATAAGGGGAGACACAGACCTCAAAAAAAGACAGAACAACAGGCCATGAGAGATAAAGAAGAAAATGAAGTAACTTTCCTTGGTCACGTGGAAGGAGCGGGAATGGATGAGACTGAGCCCAGCTGAGCAGCTGGCTGAAGGGACTCGGCCTTTTCCCCTAACAGGAGGCAGAGGCGAGAGCTGAGGACGGGATTCTGCGTGAAGGGAGGAATGAGGGAGCACAAGCTGGCGGACAGCGGGAAGAGGGAAGACCGAGCCTTGGAGAGACCGACTTGAAGAGGGTCAGCTGGGATACGGCCGTCTCTCGATAGGCGACCAGCACCCACCTCTCTGCCACGTGATGGTGGCGGGGTCGATGTTGAGCCGGACGAATTTACTCACTTCCTCTTCGGTCAGGGCGCTGGGATCCGTCTTATTTATTCCCAGTTTCTGATGACCAAGAACAAAGAGCGCGCTATGCGTCAGAAGGGACAGAAAGCAAGATGGAACCCAATGCTCCCTCTTCCTTCATTTTCTCCCTCTTCCTGCATTTTTCCAGGCCGGGGAAAGCCTTAGAAAATCTGAACTGGAGCTCTGAGTAAACTGTAGGCCAGGCCAACTCATAGAAGTCAGGGCCTGAGACCCAGGATCTCCTATAAGCAGCAGACAGTGACATCTGTCATCTACCCTTTACGGTGACAGGCAGTTGGCAGTACCCAGAGGGCATGCGCCGTCTTGGCGGAGGTCCTGGGCCCCTCTCCACGGCCACCTTGCCGTGCCCGGAAGGGACATGAGCTGCTGGCTGAATGGCTGATGCTCCGATTCATTCGTTTCTCTTTTCCAATTCAAATTCCAATCACTCAAGTCCACTCAGTGTCTGTGTTTTCAAAGCCAGTTATTTCTAATTCACGGAGAAAGAACCCATTGGAACTGATAATGCATCTGTCTCCACAAAGGAAGTGTGGCATTCTGAAACGGGGGCTCTTAATGAAGAAGGACGAGGAAGGCATCTGGACAACGAAGCATCCATGTTGTAGCTGCTGGGGGTGGGGGCGGGGGTGGTATTTCGCGTGATTGTCAGCAAACGCAATGAGGTAAGAACCAAAGGGGTGAATTTTAAAAACCAGTTATTGCCAGAGTGGCTAAAAATTACACCGTGAAAGTTAGTGTGTCGGGTCTGAAAAAAAGCAAGGGGAGACTAATGTGATTAGTGGGACAAGCAGCAGAGAGCTCTAGAAAACTGTAATGTGGGTAAGGATTGAGATTGTGTAGTATCATGTCAACTGTAAGTGACAAGTAAAAAACATCAACAAAATAAATACAGGGGGAATAAAAGACTGCTTAGTGTTTTGCTGCAACAGAAACGGAAACAGATGATTTGTAAAAGGCTGCATCTCACTCCCGAGAAATTAGAGACATTTCCCAAAATCTTGCAGGTTCTCGTGCTTGTTGGCGTGGGTTCTCCAGGCCAGCAGAGCAGGCTTCTCGTTCATGGAGGATCCTGAGGCTGGATTTGTCCGCCCCGCAGCTTGGGGTGGGGTGCAGGGCCCAGGCTCCCCGTTCTGTGTTCTCTGTAGCATTTACTGCCCCAGAGAGTGTCTCAAAACCAAAACCAAACCAGGTTCGCAATTCCTGGCTCTGACCATTTTTCTGCTTTCTCTAGGATACTTCCTTTTTTTAGAGAACCACTCCCTGGAAACTCACCTTCAGCCGAGCGAGCTGGATGTTCGAAAACTGTCGAAGCCCATTCACGGAAGGAACCAGGCGACTGTACAGAGACTACGAACACAAAAAGAAAACGCCCCAAGCGCGTCAGGGCCAGCCATGAACTTGGACAACGCACAGCATACGACCGAGTTTATTACGTTTATAACCAAGCTGTTTAGATTATGGGCCCTATTAAAATTCTTGGCTACGATACGCGATGTAGCCTTAAGGTCTGTCATTTTCATAAATCTGCCTCGATCGGACATAATGCACATGGCGGGGAGTTTGCATAAATAGATGTTTCTTCATCTACAGCCTTATAACTAGCCAATTAATATTTATCTGAGCGTGGCTTCAATAACTCACTAGAATGTTCCTTTCATCGGAGGTAGTCAGGACCCCTGTAGAAGTGCCAGAAACGCCTACTTTTCCCCATGTCTGTGTCTATGAGGAATCAACCCCTGGTGCCCTGTCGCTTTCAGGTGTACGGCTTACCTCTCAGACTGAGGGTCTGACCCTTTTAAAAATTATTTTCGTTTTTAGTTGATTTTAGAGTGAGGGGAAGGGAGAGGGAGAGAGAGAGAAACATTGATGGGAGAGAAACATTGATTGGCTGTCTCCTGCATGTCCTCTACTGGGGATCCAGCCCACAACCCTGGCAGGTGACCTGATCAGGAACTGAACCTGTGACCTCCTGGTTCATCGGACAAAGCTCAATCACTGAGCCACGCAGGCCGGACCAGGGGGGTCTGACCTTTTGAACAGCATGCCCAGGGCAGCTGCATAGAACACTAGTCTTTAAAAGCTGTCACTCCAAATCCCCTCAGTATAGAGATTAGACCTGCGGACAAAACCAAGGAAAGTGGCACACCCTCCATCTTAAAAACGAAAGGCTCGTCTCACAGAAGTGCAACTTCTTGAGAAGTGCAACTACCATAACCCTCCCAACAACTTGGCAGCGGATATACATAAACTCATTTGAGAATCTGACCAAAGTATAGAACCCATCCCCCAGAAATAAGCACATAGATAAAGTCACACCATTTAGAGGACAATTTCCGAGGGCTTATAAACACCTTAAGAAGGCAGGGATCCTCGGGCAAGACACCCCAAAGAGGCCACAAGAAACCTTTCTCACCTTGTCAGTTTGAGTGTTTTCATGAAACATCCTCGTGTCGATGGCAGCGGCCAGCAAGTTATTGGCGGCAGTGATGGCATGGATATCCCCGGTCAAGTGCAGGTTGAACTATATGTGAAACGAAAACATCTTTCTACTTGTTTTTTAAACAACCGGGCAGTGCTCAAGGACTTTCTGAATGAATACATCATTATGCTAATTACATATCCTTATGATAAGCGGAGCCCGTGAAACAGCCTGTATCAGAAAATCCCTGTCAGCACTTTCCACTTGACAATGAAGAACTCCCGAACAGACTTTCTGGCCCAAATTCTTTCTCTGTCAGGATAAAGGGAAAGGGTTCTGGTATCTTAGTGATTGGTTTTCCTTATTCTGTTTTTCTTATTTTTATTTTTATGCCTTGTTTTAGATGTTAGAAAAGAATATTGTATCAAATACACTTTGGAATGAGGCAAGGCATGAAATATATAGCAACAATAGGATAACAGAAAATATTCCACAAAAGTCAGAGAAACAGAAACGATATCATTCTCACAACTCTATTAGTTCTGCTATTCCCTTCTAGTCTTATGCACATACATAGTCATATGTGTAAAATTGGCATGCTTATAATTTGCTACCTTCTTAAAAAAACACCTCATTATTATGTAGCTAGAGGCCCATTGCATGATGGGAGCCAGCAAGTCCTCGCTTCTGTCCGGAGCACAGTTCCTGTAGCTCCCTCCGCCGTCCCCACTCCCCCTCATAGCAGGTGTCCCACCCCTCCCAGCAGCTCCATGCCTGCATATGCAAATAAACCCTCCATCTTTGTTGGGCTAATTTGCATATTCACTCTGATTGGCTGTGGGCGTAGTGGAGGTACGGTTAATTTACATGTTTGTCTATTATTAGGTAAGATAGTGTTTATGAACAGTTACAATTTATAGGGCTGGATAATGGAGAAGTATCAAAACTATGCAGTCTCTGGCTTCCAAAAATACATGCAAATAGTTGTTGTTTTTTTAATAATTAATTGCTAATAAGCAATGCTTCCAGCAGAGCGGTTATGGGGTGAAGGACTTGGTAGTCTCACCACACTGCTGCTTGAAAGGGTGGAAGCGCCGCCCGAAAAACACTACCAGATCCGTTACTTCGGAAACAAAGCAACCTTTGGGGCTAAAAAAACAAGTGGATTTATTTGAAAAAGTGGTATTCTGCTTTAAGTTAGATTTCTTGGAAGGTGAACTATTTATATTTTGTACTTAAAGTCTGATTCTGTAGCAAAATATACAGCCACTAAAAATATGAAAAATTAAATACGTGCAAATATTGTATAATGTGGAATATGGAGAACAGGCCATCACAGTTTATACCTTAGCTTGTAGGCAACATAGGCCTGCCTCTTCTTATCCAGAACCCTGAGGCCAGAGGGTTTGGGGATTCAGAACTTTTTGGAATTTAGAGAGGTGATGTGATGTCCGTATAACTTACTTACAAAACCCCACAAGCAGGGGGTAGGTCAACATCCGTTCATCAAAACAATGATTTCTACAGCAAAATATATGAAGATTTATACCAACCGCACAGACAAAACCCACAATCAGATCCTAACAGCAAAGGCTGGTTTTGGTTGTCAGAGCCTTCAGGGCTTTGGAGTTGGGGGACTGTGTTGACGGGGAGCACAGAAAATAAAAGTGACACATGACACATGTCCCTTTGAGATCTTACCTCCTCCATGGGGATGACCTGGGCATACCCGCCGCCTGCAGCGCCTCCTAAACAACAGAGCGGGCACCGATTACAAGAAGGAGTCACCAAGGGCAGCTACACAGGGGGACACGGCTCCTGATACCCCACGGGGAGGCCCGAACCCCCAAGATGAAATAGCAACAGCCGGTGGGAAACATGAACCGTTTATCAAAGTAGAACAGGGCAGGGGGGAGGCGGGAGAAAGCTCGCATCATGTCCAGCTCTGCAATGTTTAAGACTTTCAGTTTCCTTATGTTAAAAAAGGGTAAAAATAACATTGCGATGTTATTGCACAAAGGTGCGGTTTTCTTAATTTATTAGATCTTCGGGGCTGTGCTTTGTTTACGTTGCCTGTGCACTGACGTCTCAAAAACGTTGCTTAAAAAATCCGTCTGATAAAGTCAGACTAACACATTATAAATTTAATTTATCCTAGATGATAATATGTATGTGCTCTTTATCCCTCAAAATTCTAAAGCCATTCCATCAAAAAGACTCATTTTTCCTAAAATGATAATGATACCTTATGTCCCTATCATTTTATAGTTTATCCTGATTTTTTCTACACTGTCTCATTTGGTCCTTATAATTACCCGGCAAACATGGCTTATGACTTTTTAGACTTTGACAGCCACAGCTCAGAGAGGTTATAACGGGCCGAAGGTCACACAGCAGTAAGAGGCAGCCATGAACAAAATCTCGGCCTTCTTGCTCCAAATCTAGCGTTCATTCCACCGCATATTAATGCATGACGTCCTATGAGTTATCGGGACTTAATGAATTGCTAGTTACTAATATTTGCAAGAGTAATATACACGCAATACTGCTAAGAGCCACAAAGTGCCAAGAACCAACGGTAATTAAAGCACCAGATGCTACTGTAAAGTGAGCTGGAGAACCATTTCATGATAAATCAACGCAGAAAGAGCAGCGGATGGGATGGTGCCAGATCTCAGCCCAACCACCGCCAAAGAGGAATTCCATCACATCGCCGGCCACAGCCGGTTTCCAGAGCTGCTCAGGCCTCACACAGCGACTCCGAGAAAGGTGAGGCGTGCGGTCTGACCGGAAGGGTCTCGAGCCGCATGCATGGAAAGACCTTTCACTGTGGTTGGGCAGGTAAAACACCAATATAAACAGCAGAATTTCCAAGTCGCTTGGCAAAGAAGCTTCTGGTGAAACAGAAGACTTTCGCTTAAGGCTGGAGTCCTCAGCAAGACCTTGGCCACTGTCGATGGAAACCAAGGGAACAGCTTCTTGGGCTAGGGGTTCTACTAAACCCCCCTACTACAGCGCCCTCCGCAGGAGGACCAACTTGGGGTGACCACCTCCTACCGAGCCCAGAGGAGGGGGTGTATGTAGGGATAAAATGCACTAGAGCCTCTAATAAGTCTTAACTCCACATCTGTTGATGATGTTCTTTTTAGACTTTTCTTTAAGAAAATTCCTGCTTCCCCCCATTTTGCTCTGAGCAATAAGATGGTTGTTCAAATAAAGTACCTTTGACGCCGAAAGTTGGCCCTTGAGAAGGCTGCCTGAGGCAGGCGAACGAGTTGATGTTCAAGTGGGCGGTCAGGGCCTGAACCAGCCCGATGGTGACCGTACTTTTCCCTTCTCCAAGGGGGGTGGGTGTGATCCTGATTTGGGAGGGAAAAAAAACAAACAGGGAATTTAATAATATTGCCTAGACATCCCATAAAGTAAGCTTCAGGCACCAAAGCCAAGCCAGAGGATATGAGGAGAGAACACACCATTCTCAAGTCACTTAGTCAGCTCTCTTGAACCGTTATGGTCCACCCATGCCTGACAGGCTATGCTTAGGTTAGTCAACATACACACACAACTTGAACCAAGAGACCAAAAAGAAGAAGAAAAGTAAGTGATTTGTCAGTGATGCTAATCACATCAACTTCAAGAAGCCACAGAGAAGCCGATATCAAATGGTTTCAAAAATTAAGCTCATGCCGAAACCGGTGTGGCTCAGTGGATAGAGCGTCAGCCTATGGACTGAAGGGTCCCTGGTTCGATTCCGTTCAAGGGTATGTACCCTGGTTGCGGGCACATCCATAGGGAGGGTTATGCAAGGGAGGGGTATGCAGGAGGCAGCTGATTGATGTTTCTCTCATGGATGTTTCTGTCTACTTCTTTCCCTTCCTCTCTTTAAAAAATCAATAAAAAAAATACTTTAAAAAATTAAGCTCACGTCGCTTCTTGCTGATGGGTCATTTGGCATTCGTTCTCCCAGGGCCATTTACTGGGGACAGGATGTGGGCACGGGGGGTAACTCAGGGGTCCATGAGTGAGTGGGGCACGGGGATCTCCCTGGATTAGAGGGATCCTGTGTCCCCACTCATCCTCCCTCTTTAGAAGCCCGTGCCAGGGTGGTCCCCACCGTGTTGGAAAACAAGTAGCAACGGAAGCTTTGGCCCCAGGGCGGCTCCCCATTTCTCACAGCTTCCGGTTAGGGAGTTGTATGCCCTTGGGAAGAGAGGTCTGCGTTCGTGTGGCCTCCTCTGTCCCGGAGTCAGACACCCTGATCCCCATCCCTCCCCCAGCCCCTCACAGAGTGAGAAAGAGTAAGAGCAAAGCTCCTCAGCGTGTTAAGACCACCCGTGCTCTGGGGAGCTTACTGTCGGCTACAACGCCCTACCTCACCAAACATTACACTTTCAGGCGTTAACAGTATCATGTGGTAGCATCACATGACAGGGCAGGCGTGTCTTACATTCCCACCTGAGGCTCCCAATGGTTCCTTAGCGTATTCTAACCATTGTGACAAGTTTTTAAAACTGTCGTTTGGGCTGAAACCGGTGTGGCTCAGTGGACAGAGCGTTGGTCTGCAGACTGAAAGGTCCCAAGTTCGATTCCGGTCAAGGGCACGTACCTTGGTTGTGGGCACATCCCCAGTAGGGGGCGTGCAAGAGGCAGCTGATCAATGTCTCTCTCTCATCGATGTTTCTAGCTCTCTATCCTTCTCCCTTCCTCTCGGTAAAAAAACAATAAAATATGTTAAAAAACAAAACAAAACTATAGTTTGGGCTTGCAATATTGACCTCTGTGAGTCAGAAGGCATGAGTCAGGCTGCCTAGGATACTCAACCACAACAGAACCGATAAGAGTTTTCTGACTTCCAAACCCAGCGATGTGACCGCGAAGAAGTAATCCCCCGAGAGACATCATCCCCAACTATCTCAGACCACCCCAGCCCTGCAATCAGCCCTTCGCTCAGCACATATGTATGAAGCACTACTAAGTGCCAGGCTCCCGGTCCCCGGGGACCGCTGATGTCCAAGCTGGATTCCATCCTGCCCTCACTGAGCTCATGATGGAGGAGACACAGGGACAGATAAATCAGCAATTACAATCATCGGGAAAATGGGGCGGCTAAATTGCATTAGGAGAGGCCCTGGAAGGAGGATCTAACTAGATTGGGAACACGAGGGAAGTTTCCTGGAGGAAGTAATAACTAAACTGAGACCTGACAGATGACTAAGCAGAGCCAGACACGATGGATGGAGGGCGGAGTTGGGTGGTTAGAGATATTGTGTTATAGTTATTGGGGTGATTATTTTTCATCCTTTTTGAAAAACGAGGAGTCAGAGGCACAAGGAGTTTAAGGAACTTGCACAGCGGTTCAACCTGTGGGTCGCGACCCCTTTGGGGGGCCAAACACTTTCACAGGGGTCACCTAAGACCATTGGAAAACACAGATACGATTCATAACAGTTGCAAAATGACAGTTATGAAGTAGCAACAAAAATAATTTTATGGTTGGGGGTCACCACCACATGAGGAACTGTATTAAAGGGTTGCAGCATTAGAAAGGTTGAGAACTACTAAACTTGCAGAAGGTCACACAATTAGAACTGGAAATCAAGCCCAGGCAAATATTCTTACCTCACAAGGTTATTGTTAATTTTTTAAATGTATTTTCATTAATTTCAGAAAGGGAGAAGGAGAGGGAGACAGAAACACCAATGAGGAGAGAGAATCACTGATGGGCTGCCTCCTGCACATCCCACCTGGGGATCGAGCCCACAACTGGGGTATGTGCCCTGACTGGGGATCGAACCATGAACTAACTCCTGCTTTAGAGGTCAACACTCAACAACCGGGCTACACAGGATGATTATCGCCTGGTTATGTTTATGGATGGAACGCGTTAACTATCACTAGCCATTGAAAGCACGGGAATGGTTAAGACCAGAGGAAGAAAAAAGGACAAAAACAAAATTGTTCAGGTTTTCTCTTAAGGCAGCGGTTCTCAACCTGTGGGTGGCGAGCAGCTAGCAGGGTCACCTAAAACCATCGGAAAACACAGCTATTTACATTACAATCCACAGCAGTAGCAAAATTACAGTTACGAAGTAGCGACAAACATAATTTTATGGTTGGGGGTCACCATCACAGGAGGAACTGTCTTAAAGGGTCGTGGCATTGGGAAGGTTGAGAACCACCGTCTTAAGGAACAGTCAGAAGAGAGAGCGAAAGGAAGCTGAGGGGGAGCAGGGAAAGAAACCGAGGCAGCGCTGAGTGTGAAGAGGTCTGAGGACCGGTGAGGACGGAGAAGGGGTCCCCGGATTGAGCACCGAGGAGGCGGCTGAGCCCAGCCTGGTGACGTGCCTGCAGACCCTCCCGGCCACAGGAGGCCTGGTCGGCAGGGAGACTCCGCACTCGGAAGGTGTTTACGCTCGGAGTGAGCTCTCCGTTTAACTGAGCACTTACTGTGCTTGCAGAGGGGCCGGGGGTTTACTGAAGCTTCACACGGGGGATGACACGTCCCGTTCCAGGGAGATGCTCACGGGGCTGCTGGAGGCGGCCCAGAGCAGACCCGCCCAGCGGTGACCTCCTCCACACTCCTGCTCTCCGGCCAACTCTTAATCAGAAACACAGCCTGCCTCGCTCCCTGCCAGCGATCGCAAGCCGGGAAGATGGGGAAGGAGGAAGTATTTATGGGGGGCAATAAAGGGAGAGCCACAGTAAAAACGCGTTTCACCTCACTGCTGCACGTGGCACCACACTGTGGCTGAAACGCTGTCCCGGGGCCTTCGCTCAGATCCCCGGTTCTCAGAGAAAACAAGTACCGTGTCGGCCTGCTTTCTTTTTCTTTTTTTAATATATTTTATTGATTTTTTACAGAGAGGAAGAGAGAGGGATAGAAAGTCAGAAACATGGATGAGAGAGAGACATCGACCAGCCGCCTCCTGCACGCCCCCTACTGGGGATGTGCCCGCAAGCAAGGTACATGCCCTTGACCGGAATCGAACCTGGGACCTTTCAGTCCATAGGCCGACGCTCTATCCACTGAACCAAACCGGTGTCAGCCTGCTTTCCTTTTTTAAAATATATTTTATTGATTTTTTACAGAGAGGAAGAGAGAGGGATAGAAAGTCAAGAAACATTGATGAGAGAGAGAGAGACATCGATCAGCTGCCTCCTGCACGCCCCCTACTGGGGATGTGCCCGTAATCAAGGTACATGCCCTTGACCGGAATGGAACCTGGGACCTTTCAGTCCACAGGCCGACGCTCTATCCACGGAGTCAAACTGGTGTCAGCCTGCTTTCTTTTTCTATGGGAGCTACGAGTTTACGGAGACAGAACTGTGATTTTCCTTCAGGATTTCTTCCAATTCCCCTAGCTGATGGATCCACTCCCTCGGATGCCCCACACCATACAGTATGTGTTTATTCTAGAACATTTCAGGGGACATTACTGTAAGCTTCCTGAGACGTCTGTCTCGCTTGCCGGGCCACGAGCTTGCTCAGGGGAGGGATTATGCCCATTTTCCTCGCATCTCAGTCACCTGTCGAAGGCACAGATGAGCTCAAAACGGTGGACGAAGAAATGTTAACGCCTTTTCTGAGACAAACGTTTATATTGTTCACGACAGTAAAAGTCTATTGGAGCGCTCTGTGCCAACGTGGACATGCTCTGAAAGAAGTTAACCGCTTACGCAGAGATCAAAGAGGTGGCTGATGCAGTGGTAAAGCTTTGAACTGGTCTCAAACCTAGAATCTTGTTAAATGGCATTATTGCCATTAGCCATGGATCCGCTCATAAACGGCCAACTATGTGCTCAAATGGCACGTGGATGTGTATCACTATCCCAGGCATCTCCACAACGGAAGGGTTTCTACAAGGCATCTACTGCCCAACGATAGGCCGATAAGCTGTTTCCACCGCCTGTGACCGAGGTCAAGGGTTCAAAGGTCCCGTCGTGTTTTTTTCTAAATACCTTTGTTTTACTGCACAAATAATGCAAGTAAAAAGAGAACTCACAGATATTTAAATCCTTATCCAAGGCAGAAAAGCATCATCTTAGGAAAGCCAATCAAAGGTTATTTTTACACAGACTAACATAAGGGATTGAAACAGTAAAGAAGAAAAATCCAATCAGGTATTTGGTACGCTACAGGAAAAAAAAAAAAAGTGATGTGCTGAAACCGGTTTGGCTCAGTGGATAGAGCATCAGTCTGCGGATGGAGGAGTCCCAGGTTCGGTTCCAGTCAAGGGCATGTATCTTGGTTGCGGGCACATCCCTAGTAAGAGGTGTGCAGGAGACGGCTGATCGATGTCTTTTTCTCTCATCGATGTTTCTAACTCTCTATTCCTCTCCCTTCCTCTCTGTAAAAAAAAACCAATAAAATATAAAAAAAAAGTGATGCGAAAAATGTTAACTTTTCTATCATGCGAAACCCAGTCTCTTCACAGACCCATTTGGGCTTCTCTTTGACCTGCTCTGTGCAAGCCATTCAGAGAAGTTCTAGAAACTTCTGCACAGAAATCAGTAAAGGGCCAATGGAGACCGCTCCTGCACACACATCCAATGCCCCACAGCTGCACTCCGAGTCAAGTTCTCAAACAAATTCCTTTTCATTAGTGTAACTGGGAAAATATGTAAAACTCAAGAGCCCCTAACATTCTTTTGGCTCCTTTCCCTGAACAATTCCCAATACTTTTCATTTTGTCAGGCAAAGCAAATAAAGTGATGTGTAGGTGTAAATACCAAGCGATGTGTAGCTGATGAGATACAGATGATTCTGACAGAGTAAGAAATTCTAAGGTTTGAAGAATTGCCTTTTAAAGCGAATTAATCTGTTCTGCATTTGGGTTATTACTAGTAGGGAAAAAAAAAGTTAATCCATTGTTTTATAGTTTTCCTGCTGTTGAGATATTGAAATCGCATTTACACATACCTTGAAATGTATAATAACAAATGTATTGTTATTTACGTTTATTAAAAAAATGACGTGGGCTTTTTGAACGCTACAGCATGGGAAGGTTTATGTCCCAGTATTCAGACCAAGGGGCAGGACATGAAGGATGCGTGCTCTCAATGTGTGAAAGCATGCTCTCAATGTGTGAAAGCATGCTCTTAATGTGTGAAAGCATGCTCTTAATGTGTGGAAGGGACGAATGCACAGACAAAACCCTGGGAGGAAATCTAACGAATTTTAACACCTCTGGGTAGTGAGAACTTTCATTTTCTCCTTCCCTCTCCCTCTTCTTCATGTTCCATTTTTATACAATGAGCCAAAATCATTCTCAGAACAAGAATCAGAAAAAGTTTCCATTTAATGGAAAAATTCTATTTCCAAAGAAGTGTACAATGGGCCGAAACCGGTTTGGCTCAGTGGATAGAGCGTCAGCCTGCAGACTGGAAGGTCCCAGGTTCGATTCTGGTCAAGGGCATGTACGTATCTTGGTTTCGGGCACATCCCCAGTAGGGGGCGTGCAGGAGGTGGCTCATTGATGTCTCTCTCTCTCATCGATGTTTCTAACTCTCTATCCTTCTCCCTTCCTCTCTGTAAAAAAAATCAATAAAATATATATATTTTTAAAAGTGTACAATGGTTTGATAATGTCACTTTCCCATCACTAACGTTACTTGCTGCAAGGAGGTATGAATTCCTAAAAACATGGAGGTGATTTTTTATCTCCAATGAACTCATTTTGGATCATAAGTAAAATGTCTATGCTTCATGCTAATCGTAAGCACCCAGCTAAAGATTAAGCCACAAGGACCGTTTATTCACATTAGTATCATCTGTTGTGCTGACGGGAGGCTTATTCCTGCCTATGAACACAGTGGGGTGCATGCTATCAAACACCTGCACGCTACCCTACTGATGCACAGGTCTCAGAACCCACCCTGGCAGCTTCTGTTCTTGCCCAACGCCGCTGAAAGGAACATGGTTTAATTTCTTCTCTTGCTTCCTGGACCCTGTCCAGCAGGGAACTTAGACCTCAATTCCAGGAAAAGAACTGATCTTTGGGGTCAGACCTGTACTGAGAATTCAGTTCTAGCCGAAACCGGTTTGGCTCAGTGAATAGAGCATCTTCCTGCGGACTGAAGGGTCCCAGGTTCGATTCCAGTCAAGGGCATGTACCTTGGTTGTGGGCACATCCCCAGTGGGAGGTGTGCAGGAGGCGGCTGATCAATGTCTCTCTCTCATCGATGTTTCTAACTCTCGGTCCCTCTCCCTTCCTCTCTGTAAAAAAAAATCAATAAAATATTTAAAAAAAAAAAAAGAATTAAGGTCTAATTTCCGTTTCTAGCCACACACGGCAGCCTGGCTTCCTCAGCTCAACTGCACACAAATGTGCAGAGGTGGTGCAGGGCAGGGTCTCCTGGGGGCGGCCCCAGGGGCTGGATGCCAGCCGGCCAGGCTGGTGGTCATGAGACGCGGCTTGGACAGAAGGGCCTCCAGTTCGGATCCTGGTAACAATACCGGCGGAGCCTCAGCTTTACAAACACCGATTCCGTGTTCCCAGCTAAGAGAGGCCGCGTCTATGCTTGTGTTTTCACTCCCAATATCCAGGCGCCCACAGCAGAGCAAACCACGGCCGCCCCACATGAAAAGATGCCGCAGGCTTTTCCTTCGGGGTTTTCCTACATAAACAGGGGCGACAGTCAGCACACCCACCGCCAGGATCCCCCGAGTCCTGGGAGAACGAAAGCCAAGCTGTGGGTAAGATGCTGAACTTGGAATTCTCGAGGCCCAAGGTTGTTTATTCATGATCAACAAATGCACATCAAGCATTACGAGCAAAGCAAAACCCACTCACTAGATGTGCATGGCGACTCAGAGACCAAGGAACCCCGCCTTCCCCTCTCCCCTTGGCCCCCCCCTCCCCCGCAGCTGGCTCCTTCCCAGCCTGGCCCCAGGGCCCTGCAGATAGACCAGCATCCCCCAGGAAGGATGCTCTCCTGCAGCTCATTAGGCGACATTAGAGTTAGGGCAGGGGGAGTCCCTGGGTCAGAAAGAACCCCATTAGGGTGCAGAGTCCAACCAGCAGTGAAGCGGGCAGCCTGCAGGAGGTTTCAGCCCCAGGCACCTGAGGTGCTGCAAGGTGTGAACTCCCCAAAACCAGAGTGACCCCGACAGACCCTGGCTGCCCACTCCTTACAAAACAGCACCAGGAGCTGGAGAGAGGGAGGTGAGAAGGGGAAAAGGAGAGGAGAGGGAAGGAGAGATGAAGCAATCATGGTACCATTGGTGAGGTGGTAGTATGCATGGTACCTTGATTTTGGGGTAGTTTTATAATTATTTGTAGTTTAGAAACACTGAATTCACCTCTAGGGAGCTTCGAGAAGGAGATAGTGGACAAATGCACCAATCTGCATGCCCCAGGTTGGTGATTTTAGCGGTTTGTAATGGCCCAAATCAGGAAGTAATTAAGTGCCCGGCAATAAAGAATTGGCTCAATGAATGAGGGGACATCCCTGAGGTGGTCTCCATCATTTTCCCGCCTCCGAACTAGGAGCAGCAGACACGCGTGTTCCCTCCGTGGCGGGGCCACAGCATGCTTCTCGGCGCCGGGAAGATGTGGATAATGGACCCCCACTCCCTCATCCCAGGCATTTCTACCAGCCGCTCTGCCAGTGGTCCCCCTTCCCAGCACCTGAAGAATCTGGGATATTCAGGGTGCAGTGCTTTGCAGTCGTGAACAACGCTAACGTGGTTCCATCAGGACTGACATGGCACAGCACACTGCTGAACGCCACATCACGGCCCAAAGAGCAGTATCAGTGACTCATGTATGTATCAGTGACTCATGTATGTATCGGTGGCAAGATGGCCTCAGAGGTTAACTGCTGTTTCCTCTGGGTGCGAGGAGCTGGGGATGTCTCACTCTCGTTTATGCTTTATGTGGGTTTGGAATATTTTTACAGTGAGTACGCATGCTTTTCAGAATGAGGGAAAAGAAATAAAGCTACTAACATTCACAATTAAGCTATTAACATTCACAATTAACTCTGAGTCAAGTCCAGTGATAAGAAACATCTCTGACTGTTAACAGGTTTTTGTGCCTCGAAGCTCTGGCTTATAGGTCATTAGCGAGCCCATGCAATGAGCGTTTAAAACCACAGTGGGATTTATACGGTCTCTCTCTGTCCCCTCCGGTCACACTGAATAAATACGTGAAACCCCTTGTTTTCTATCAGATGTTTTGGCTAGGGAATGCGTTTTTTTGTTGTTGTTGTTTTTGTTTTTTAAGAGGGAAAATAAAAGCAAGAGCTCCTTTTAATAAATACCGTGCATTTATCTTAGGCCCAACGTTAATTCTGAAACGCAAGAAAAGACAAAGAGCGAGTGTTTATATTTCAAACGCAGCTATAAGAAACAGTAAAGACACGAGTAGGAAAATCTGAGTTGAACACAAAAAATGGCCCTGCTCAGCCCGGCCAGTGTGGCTCAGTGGTTGAGCATCAGCCTATGAACCCGAAGGTCACGGTTTGATTCCCAGTCAGGGTACATGTCTGGCCTGCATGCTCAATCCCCGGGAGGCAGCTGGTCAATGATTCTCTCTCATCATTGATATATTTTTCTCTCTCTCTCCTTTCCTCTCTGATATCAATAGAAATAAATTTTTTAAAATATATTTCTTTTTATTTTGTTTAAAATATATTTTTATTGATTTTTACAGAGAGGAAGGGAGAGGGACAGAGAGTTAGAAACATCGATGAGAGAGAGGCATCAATCAGCCACCTCCTGCACGCCCCCTACTGGGGATGTGCCCAAAACCAAGATACATGCCCTTGACCGGAATCGAACCTGGGACCTTTCAATCCGCAGGCTGACACTCTATCCACTGAGCCAAACCGTTCTCGGCAATATATTTCTTTATTGATATCAGAGAGGAAGGGAGAGGGATAGAGAGATAGAAACATCAATGATGAGAGAGAATCATTGATCAGCTGTCTCCTGCATGCCCCCTATTGGGGATCAAGCCCACAACCCGGAGCATGTGCCCCTGACTGAAATCGAACCCGGGGGACCCTTCAGTCCGTAGGCGGACACTCCATCCACTCAGCCAAACCGGCTCGGGCTAGAAATAAATTTCTTAAAAACGCTCTGTTCAGAACAAAGTATTTTACTTCCAACTGTTATTTTATCCTGAAAAGCCAAAGGGAAAATCTGAAGTGGAGAGCAAGGGTGATCAAAACACAAGATGAGAAAGAAAAAAAAACAAAGTGCTGAATTAGTGTCTTGTTACACTTTACAGTTTGGCGCTGGAAGCCAAGTTTCTTTTGCACTTACCGCCGGGCAAAGGAAGGCAGGCCAAGGGAAATGGTCAAGAGAATGTCAAAAGGTGAGACCTGGACGGAGCGGAGGGCAAGAGAGCTCGGTGAACAGGTCGTCATGGTAACAGAGACGGTGAAGTCGCCTTACCCAGCAACTAGGACGTATTTCCCATCTGCTTGGTCCTTTAACCTCTCCAGCAGGGACAGGCATACTTTGGCTTTGCTTTTGCCATAGACTTCAATTTCATCTGCAAGCAATCCTATCTCCTTGGCAAGGACGTCCACGGCTTTTGGCGTCTGTGCTCTGGAAATCTCGATATCGCTGCGGGGGAAACACACAGGAGACCGGAGTCGTCTCAGCTTAGGTGGTCGCCGCCGCCGGAGTGAAAAACGGCCGAGCGCCCCGCCAACAATGAAATCCATGCGAGAGGCTTCACGGTCCTTCCCACCCCCCACCCCCCACGCAGCGGTAAACACAACTGCTAACAATTAATGTACGTGAGAGCGTGGTGCATCATCACCTTAGAGAAGCAAGGCTGGAAAACTGGAGAAAAAGATCCTAGAATTCTGCCCAGCGTCGCAGGAGAGGAGGGGATATGTCACACAATGTCTAGATCTGTCATATAGCGCCACGCTACGGGTCACCGCTGGACTCATTAACCAGCAATGGACAGGTCACTGCAGGGCACTCTCAGTGGCTGAGCCACAGGTGTCCTCTGGCTATTCATAAACGTGGCTTTGTTTTATCCGCGTCCATCCTTCCCCTCTCTCTCTTTCCTCTTTCAAGTTCAAAATCACATTTCAAAATACAGTGGTACCTCGAGATACGAGTGCCCTAACATACGAGATTTTTGAGATACGAGCCATCGAGCGAGCGATGTTTGCTTTGAAATACGAGCAACATTTGAGATAGGAGTCATCGCGCGGATCGGCCGGCTGCACAGGACCCACCAGTTTACCGAGACTCGAGCGTCTCATAGCTTCCCACGCCTCAAGGTTACGGAACGAATTAAACTTGAGGTACCACTGTACTTCACTCATTACGTAACTGTCATGGACCCATGTCCAAAGCTCAGCCTTGGGGACAGGAAATGGAAGCGCCTGGCCTGGAGGGGTTCCCCAGCCTGAAACAGGGGTGTCGTCGAACGAACCACAGTGCTCGGAAACTGCCTGGGGACACAGTTCAACCCTAAAACGCAACTGGCTACCCAGGGAAACCTTCGTCACTTACCAGTGACACTGTTCCCCAACAGCGGTGAAGGAATCACCTGGGGAACTGGGGTCACCTGGGGAACTGGGGTCACCTGCTGGCATGGTGTGGGCCTCCGATGAAAGGGGCGGGGCCCACTCACTGAGGGGCAGCCACACAGGACGAGTGATGAGGCTGAGTGCACCTCTCTGCTCAGACATCTTATCTACTTCTGCTCACAATGCCGAGGCTGTGTTCTCCAGCTTGTATCCCCAAATTCTAGAGGGCACGTAGCTTCCACCTGGTGAAAGCCCACTCGGAGGGACACATCCGCCCGGGCCAGCCCAGAGCACCCCGCTGGCCAGCGGGATCCTCACACATCCGCTGAGCACTCCCCACCCCGACTGGTGTTTGACCATTTGCCCCCAGAGTGGAAAGCTACCTGGCCCTTAAAACCAGGCAACGTTTGTTGGGTTATTTCTAACATTCAAAGAATATTCCAGACAAAACCGGTCTGGCTCAGTGAAGAGAGCGATGGCCTGCGGACTGAAAGGTCCCAGATTCGATTCCGGTCAAGGGCATGTATCCTGGTTGTGGGCACATCCCCTGTAGGGGGCGTGCAGGAGGCGGCTGATCAATGTCTCTCTCTCATTGATGTTTCTAAGTCTCTATCCCTCTCCCTTCCTCTGTTAAAAAATAAATAAAATATATTAAAAAAAAAAGAATATTCCAATTATCACATGACTGTATTAGGTCAAATCTAAGACACCGTTATTTTATGGACAACTGAGAAAAAAAACCCAGTGCCATTTAATTCAGGTTATACACTAGTGACAGGAAGATACATTCTGAGTTCAGAAGTGGAAAAAAATACATATACAGTGGTACCTCGAGATACAAGTTTAATTCGTTCCGTAACCTTGAGGCGTGGGAAACTATGAGATGCTTGAGTGGCAGTGAACTGGTGGGTCGTGTGCAGCCGGCCGATCCATGCGATTACTCCTATCTCAAATGTTGCTCGTATTTCAAAGCAAAAATCGCTCGCTCGACGGCTCGTATCTCAAAAATCTCGTATGTTAGGGCACTCGTATCTCAAGATACCACTGTATTAGAACTGATGGGATATGGTCAACATGCTCATTATGATCTCATTTGGGAGTACTTAAACGAGAAGAAAACAACAGCGTGGCGACCTGATTAGAGAAAAGATCTACCACTGAGGGCATGGCGCCACCAGGCGTGCCCCCTCCGTGAGTGGGTCATTCTGGAGAGCTGGGGCGCTTTGAGGAGCTGACAGCGGCAGAAACAGACCAGCGGGTACCTGGGTACTGGGGACAGCGGCTGAAGTTTCAGGCAGTGCAGCCTCCAGCGCGTGTACTGCTGCTCACGAAGCCACCTCCTTCCGCTGCTAACCATGTTCTGCGGGAGGGATGGGAAGGAAAACGTGTTAGACATGTAAACGCCGGCGGGGGCATGGGTGCCAACTGGGACAATACCACTCGGGGGTGGCAGGCCGAGATGATCAGGCTGCACAACGACTCGAATGACTATCAGGAATACTTTTATTCTCGTGCCACCAATGGGTAGGCTTTTCTTAAAAAGGAAAATATAAGACATATGTGATATATGTACGTACTATTAAAATAGTTTAAGTGTTCACTAAGCCATAAATGCAGCGATTAAATGTACAGAGTGGGCTCTTCATCTCTATGAGAAGTAAAAAAAAAAAGAGAGAGAGAGAATATATGCAAATTTTGGATGCCTAGCTTCCAAAATTTGCAACAGCACCCTAGCCGGAGTCGCTCAGTGGATAGAGCATGAGCCTGCGGACTGAAGAGTCCCAGGCTCGATTCCAGTCAAGGGCACATGCCTGGGTTGTGGGCTCGATCCCCAGTAGGGAGCGTGCAGGAGGCAGCCAATCGATGATTCTCATCATTGATATTTCTATTTGTCTCTCCCCTCTCCCTCTCCTTTCCTCTCTGCTACCAATAAAAACATATTTAAAAACAATGTGCAACACCATTTCAAGCATAACTCCCCTACAGTTGATATAATAGAGCAAGCAAATTAAATTATTAAATAGTAACACACAGAGAGAGAAATAAAATTAAAGGACATATGTATGCAAAATGCTTATAGCGAATCTTTTTACCAAAAAAAAAAAATTAGTATAATATGAGTCACTATTAATCAAAGCTCCAAACCCCAAATTCTTCAGTGGCTGCGTGGAACACACCTGAATCCGCAGAGCTGCGGCGAGGAGACTCACGTCATTTTCTGCGATGGGACCGCTAAAGGGGAGCACCCCCGGAGCGCCAGCACCCAGCTTCCCTGTGAGACATGGGAGGGGAAGAGACTTTCAGCACAGCGTCATTTATACCCAGGGGCTCCTGGCAAAAAGCCGGCGCGTCGAATGAGGTTCTCGTTTTCACCCAAGTAAGTTAGAACAACATGGCAGGTGCACCTCGAGGGAGGGCACTGGTCCCTGGCACCCTCCTGGGGCTCTTGAGTGGGCACAGACTCTGGAGTTGGGCTGGATTCAAATCTTACCTCCACCTCTTACCAGCAACTGTGACTCTGACCGTGTTCATTGATGTAAAATCTACTTCACAAAATTTTTTGAGAACTGCGTGTACTATGATAGGTAGAGTGCTTGGCATACGGTGTGTACGCTTAAACAGTACATATAAAATAAAAGGAATTTCACACATGAATACGAAGTGTAATTAGGGGGCCTGAACTCCTGCAGGACAAAGCCAGGTAGAGTGTTATGAGAGAGATCAGGCTTTCTCTGATCATTACAAAATCCCCTGTCCTAGCCGAGACCGGTTTGGCTCAGTGGATAGAGCGTCAGCTTGCAGACTGAAAGGTCCCAGGTTCGATTCCGGTCCGGGGCATGTACCTTGCTTGCGGGCACATCTCCACTGTGGGGCGTACAGGAGGCAGCTAATCGATGTCTCTCTCATCGATGTTTCTGACTTTCTATCTCTCTCCCTTCCTCTCTGTAAAAAATCAATAAAATATATTAAAAAAAAAAGTCCCCTGTCCTAAAAGGGATGTGACCCATTTCCCATAGAAACTGAGACATTTTAGAGTATTAATCTGGGGGATTACCTGGTCTTCAAAATAGAAAGGCACTTGTAAGAATTCTGCCTTTCCCTCTTGTGGTTGGTAGATTATAAAAAGCAAACATGCATGTAAAAACGCAAAAATGCTTTAGCTATACGCTTGCTTAGAGAAGAGACACATTTCTAATAGCAACTCTTCTGAACTAAGAAACGCTTCTCCTCTTTTTTGGCCACTATACTTTGAAAGGATCCATTTTGCCGACAGTCCTTCGCCTGAGAGAGCACCAAACGCTTCAGGGTAAGTGTTCTGTGCTGTCCTACTGTCAAATGTGCTCAGGGTGTTGGAAAATCAAATCCTTAATGTATTGTTTAAGGATTAGCAACACTTCAGTTTTATAATCACGTTCAGGCAAAAGCCAAGAGTCTGGAGAATGAGAGAGATTTGTTTTGCTTTTGTTTGCATCACTAGCGATGTGGTCAGAAGGTCTTGTCCAATCGCTATGGAAAAGAATGATGCTTTCCTCGTTCTTATCTCTAATCCTTAAATGATGGAAACTCAGGGGAAAAGCTACGTTCTAGGAACTGCTGTCAACTGAGAAATGTGTGTTCCCGGAACACAATCCCAAATACCCATGCGAATGAAAAGTATGTTGCCTATGGAATTACACAGTGAGTAATTCCTCCTGTAATCTCAACCACTGCCTTCCATGCAATAGAATGTGGCTAACATAAAAAGGACTTTAAAACAGCACAAACTATACATGTCTTTTACATCCTGGAAGAATCTCAGTATTTCTCTTTTTGAAGGAAGTTATCTGAGTTTCAGCAATGCTTTTATATCATATTGTTTTCTTTGCCTTCTACTGTCATCCATCCAATAAAATTAAGCATAATGCTGCTTTAATGGAAAAGTACAAGATGGCCGAAACTGGTTTGGCTCAATGGATAGAACATCGGTCTGCGGACTGAAAGGTCCCAGGTTCAATTCCGGTCAAGGGCACTTTCTTGGTTTCGGGCACATCCCCACTAGGGGGCATGCAGGAGGCAACTGATCAATGTCTCTTTTTCATTGATGTTTCTAACTCTCTATCCCTCCCCCTTCCTCTCTGTAAAAAAAAATCAATAAAATATATTTTAAAAGAAAGAAGAAAAGTACAAGATGGTTATCTCAAGGTGACAAGATCAAAAGGTACTGTCACTTTTTTCTGTGCTATTTTGTACTTCACAAAATTTTTAACACGAGCAACTTTCTTTTGTAGTACAATCGATGCATCTTAAAAGTAACTTAAAAATTCTGAATCCAGAGAATTCAAAGCAAGTAAGATGGTAACTTGACAAATTAGGAATACATCTTTAATAAATTCCATCTAAAGAGAACGGGGAAAGGAAGTCATTGTCTCACTCTCTGCCTCTACGGAGGCAGCCGGAGGGCGGTCTACACTGGCCTGTGAGTCCAGCCAGTGTCCCATCCCAAACCAAGTGGGTCTTTTCACTTGCACTACTAAGCACTCCTCATTCAATCCTGGGTCCTCCCAGGACAAGTCAATGAATCTCTTTAAAAGACAGCCTTTCATTCATAACCTATCCTAATAAAAGGGTCCTATGCTAATTAGACCTGATAGACTGAGCAACTTTTGGATGTCATTCTGGAGGTCCTTCCTGACAAAGCCGGGGCCTGGAGGAGGCTGCCTGCGGTCCCGGGTGCCTGCCGCTGGCCAGGGGGAGGGAAGCCTGGATCCCGAGAGTGGGGGCTGAGGCAGAGGAGTTAGGGGCAATCAGGCAAGCAGGCAGAGTGGTTAGGGGCAATCAGGCACGTAGGCAGGCGAGCGGTTAGGAGCCAGCGGTCTGGGATTGAAAGAGGGATGTCCCGGATTGTGAGAGGGTGCAGGCCAGGCTGAGGGACTGACACCCCCCTCCCACCC
>PVJN01015144.1:0-45046 GCA_004026805.1 Lasiurus borealis | reverse complement strand
CAGGCCTGCAAGGGAAGGGCAGTTGGGGGTGAGCAGGCCTGCAGGGGAGGGCAGTTGTGGGCAATCAGGCCAGCAGGAGAGGGTGGTTAGAGGGGTGACCAGGCCTGCAGGGGAGGGTGGTTAGGGGTGACCAGGCCTGCACAGGAGGACAGTCAGGGGTGACCCAGCTGGCAGGGGAAGGCAGTTAGGGGTGACCAGGTTGGCAGGGGAGCAGTTAGGCATCAATCAGGCTGGCAGGGGAGTGATTAGGGGGTATCAGGCTGGCAGGCAGGTGAGCAGTTGGGAGTCAGCAATTCTGGATTGTGAAATCCCCATCAGGACTGGGCCTAAATGGGCAGTCGCACATCCCTCAAGGGGCCCCATATTGGAGAGGGTACAAGCTGGGCTGAGGGACACACCCTATCCCCATGCATGAACTTCATGCACCAGGCCTCTAGTAGATTTATAATGGGAAGATGGGTATAAGGAAAGTTGTCTATAAGTTCAAGTAGTTACTAGAAAGTTGTTTGAGCAAGCATCGATGCAAAACAACTTGGACCACTAGGTGTGCATTCCACCATTCTCTCCCAAAGGAAAAGAAACAGGTGCAATTTCAGAGTAACTGACAGAGACCAGACTGTACTCCCTGAGGTACAATGACAGGTCTGTCCAGAGCTCTCTCTCAGGTCAAGACTTTGCATGGTTGTTTTCCTCTTTTCCTGCTTCCATCAAGTAAAAAAAATACATATATAAAAGATGTAGATTAGAAAAGTAATAGCATAATAGCATTTAAAAGTACATAAAAATTATATAAACAAAAATGGAGTGAAAAACTCATATTAATACCAACTTAATACATGTGAAAAACATCTCTGGTAATCTTGCTTAATATGGCAGCCTCATTTAGAATAAAACAAACTCGAGAGAACCGAAGAGAAGAAAGTGGGCTTCATGGTCTTTGAAACCATATTGCCTTTGGCAAGGTTTAAAGTGGCCACATTAAAATAAATATATGATGCTAGAGGCCCGGTGCACAAATTCATGCACCTTGAAAGAAGCTTTGGCCTGCGAGGCCCCGGTGGACACAAAGGTGGGTCTTGGCCCATCCTCTGCACCTGGTCCCTCCCACCTGCTGTGGCCCCTCCCCTTTCCCCTGTCTGCCCATCTCCTTTCACCGCCATTCCTACATGCTGATGGCTCCAGCCCTGCTGGCATCCGCTGCTGGTGCAGAGGGAATGGGGTCGGCACCATCAGCGGGTGTGAGTGGCAGCTGCTGCCCCAATTGCCCCTCAGGAGCAGGGGGAGGTGAAGAAGCCCTTGGGGGCGATCGAGGCTGGCAGCAGCCACTCGCACCCACTGATGGTGCCGAGCGATTGTGATCGGCACTGGGCACAGGCAGCAGGTGGGAGTGGTGGTTCTGGTGCCGGCACTGGCAGCAGGTACAAATGCCAGGTGGGACCACAGCAGAGAATTTTCAGTAACCACTAGAGGCTCGCCCCGATAACAGCACCCCCACTCCCCTGCTCCACCATCCTGCTGCAGCCGATGTCCACCATGTTCCGTGCACGCCCCCTGGTGGAAAGCGCATGTCATAGCGACTGATTGTTCAGTTGTCGGGTTGTTCCACCGTTTGGTCTATTTGCCTATTAGGGTTCTATATATATAGATATAGTAGGTCATATATGATATAATGTGTATCACCTGATGCAAGAAAACTGTCCCATTTGGAGAGATTGTATTTGCAAGAGGCATTACGTATTCTGAATAATGGTTCACTTTTTTAAAAGTTTTAATGTAAATGTATATTGCATTTAAATGAGGGGAGGGGAGTCCATAATCATTAGTCAGCTCTCTTTGTTTTTCCCTGAGGTGTGACTTATTTTGTGACTCTGACCCTGGGAGGTAGATGAAAGTAGGTTTTTATTTTTAGCATTCAGTTCCCAAATCTGAACTGAAAAACCTCCACACTAAATACACACTACACTTCCTCCTCTGAGCTGCCCGGTGCTCTGGTGACCGGGGGAGGGGCGATGTGGGACGGGGACAGGGAGTGAGGGGAGAGAGGAGCACTGAGTCCTCTGGGCTTGTGAGCCTGTGAGCTCCCGCCCGCAGGAAAGCCTTCTGAAGAGCTGCGTGCGCCCTCTACTGCCATCTGCTGTCACTGTGGTTTCCATCAAACAGCAAACTTCACGTCTCTAATTTACACAATAGCCCTGTGGAAAGTTTACAGACTCAGACTGAACACCTCACTGTACATAATAAATGTGCCAGGAAAGTTCATTTGCTCCATCTACGTCCTATCGATACTTGGTATTCTAAGCTTTTACATTTTAGCTGTTTTGGTAGTTTTGTAGTGAGTGGTATCTATTTTATTTGGATTCTCATATAAAGGCTGTGTTCTCGTACTAAGCACTTTTATGCACTTTATTTAATATATAAGTGCACTTATGTATTTGTCATTTGGAAACCCTGTAGGGAGAGATGTATCTTCAGTCGCTTGCCTGTTTTTCTCTTAGTTTGTCATCTTTTCCTGATTATATGAATTATTTATTCGGAATGGAAGAGCTTTGTCAGGTGGTTTTAAGTATTTCTTTCTCATATGGAGGTTAAACTTTGTATTTTTTTAAACAATTGTTTTTTTTTAAATATGTATTTTTATGGATTTCAGAAAGGAAGGAAGAGGGTGAGATAGAAACATCAATGATGAGAGAGAATCATTGATTATCTGCCTCTTGAATGCTCCCTACTGGGGACCGAGCCCATAACCCAGGCATGGAATCGAACCCGGGACTCTTCAGTCCACAGGCTGATGCTCTATCCACTGAGCCAAATCAGCCAGGGCTAAACTTTTTATTCTTAAAATGGTATATTTTGATGAAAAGAGTTCCTAATTTCAATGTAAATAGAAAAATTGTATTTAATGTGAAATGCACGTTAAGTGTAAATTTAGTGTAGAATGTAAACTTCAACTTACTTATGTTTTCCATTAAGATTGGTCTTTTGCCCTAGCTGGTTTGGCTCAGTGGACAGAGCGTCAGCCTGCGGACTAAAGGGTCCCAGGTTCAATTCCGGTCAAGGGCACATGCCTGGGTTGCAGGCTCAATTTCTCAGTAGAGGGCATGCAGGAGGCAGCCAATCAGTGATTCTCTCTCATCATTGATGTTTCTATCTTTCTCTCTCTCTCTCTCCCTTCCTTTCTAAAATCAATAATATATTTAAAAAAAAGACTGGTCTTAAGAAATCTTGTCCTATAAAACATCATAAATGTTTTCTATGTTATCTTCTAGAAGCTTTATCATTTACCCTTTTACATTTTAGATCTATGATGTACCTGAAGTTGACTTTGTGTGTGGCAGTGGGTAGAGATTTTTCCATTGTGATGTTCAAATGTCCACTGAAAACCCACCCCTTCCTCACTGTACTGCACGTCACCCTGTCACAGACCGTACACCTGTGGGTCATTTCTAGACTCCATTCCAGTGCCATCTGTTTATCCTTGAGCTGCCGAGTTATTTTAGGGGCCTATGCATTTCTAGGGGTGATACAGAGTGCACAGCAGCTGGTAAAGCACCTCTAGGTGAATCGGGATGACTGGAGGCCTGATGCTGAAATTCGTGCAAGGGGCTCGGCCCTCCCAGCCCTGGCTTTGCCCGAAAGGTCGTCTGGAAGGCCGTTCTGCTGTTCGGTCTAATTAGCATATTAGCTCTTTATTATAGAGGATAAAGGGACTTAGCAATGGTTCTAGTAATCGGTAAAATTAGGGCTACAGATGCAAAGTACAATGAGTTGGTGCTACAGAAATAGACAAGAGATTATAACTCTAGAGGAAAAGTAGTCATGTGACCATAAAATTTAAATTATGGCAATGTGAACCAAGGAGTCAACAGTGAATGAAAATCTGAACACAGTTTTCTGTATGTAACCGAAATGAAAAGTTCTGTTCAAAACTAGTGCAGAATCATTTTTTAAGTGTCTTTTCTCTGTTTTAATATATCAGCAAGCTCATCAACTAATCCTATCTTTTCTGAAATTTCCATTTAAAAACATGCAATTAATATTAACTTTGTATATGTGGAATAGAGTTAAATTTATTTCCTATGCTTCTGCATAGGTGGTTTCAAAAAATCTGTGCTAGTAATCTCTGTAGCTTTTATAAAGGGATTCCTGTAATGTGTGTACCTTCAGATACTGGAGTTTCAAATACTTGACTTACTAACCCTCCCTCTTTCTCTTCAATAATTCTCAAGATTCCTGGAAATGTGTAAGATTCAACTTTGGCAATGGCTGGGGATCTCTGCCCCTATATGCTGTATTTGTCCCTAAATGTTATTTCATGAAAGACACATTAATTAAACAGGAAATAGAAATACCGAATGTTTTATTCTATACTTTTAATTAAAAAATGTAAACAATATTTACATAGATTACATGTAAGTATCTACATAACATTAACATAGAAGGCAGTAAGAAATGTTGATTTAGGAATTAATGATCATTATCTTTGAAATATAAGGTACCTTTCAAGTATATAGTCTAAATGAAAAAGACTGTTAAAAATTTTAATGAAAAAAATCATATAATAAGAAATTATTCGCTATATAACTCAGAATTTAATTAAGCATATTTTGGATCCCAATAGTGTTTCCTTATTTAAAAATATAACCACACAACCCTTTGTCTTATGAAGACTAAATTTGCTTTCAGTAAATCACCGTGTCAATATAACATGATAGTTTGTTATTTACAATCATTAAACATATTAGGAGAGCAAAACTTTTTTAAAAATACATTTTATTGATTTTTTTTTATAGAAAAGAAGGGAGAGGGAGAGAGAGTTAGAAACATCGATGAGAGAGAAACATCAATCAGTTGCCTCCTGCACATTCCCCACTGGGTATGTGCCCGCAACCAAAGTACATGCCCTTGATCGAAATTGAACCTGAGACCCTTGAGTCCGCAGGCTGATGCTCTATCCACCGAGCCAAACCGGTTAGGGCTAGAAGAGCAAGACTTGAATAGTGCTTTTAAAATGTTAATTTGAAGTGTATTAAACTATATTGGGGAAAATATCACGCATTATATTTAATAAAGATAAATGACATTTCATGAAAAAAGTATGTTGACCTAATAATACAGACACATGATGGAATGTTTATGTAATGTGCCATGCCTCGAGATGCCTATTAGTCCAACAGTCACTTAGTCACTGCCAAGCAAGGTGAGCAATTAAGATGAGGCAAATGGAGTCAGCAATATACGATTTTAAATTTCTAAGGAAACTTAACAATGTTTTTCAACATTTATTTAACCATAAAATATGTAAAACAATATAGTAAACTAAAGACTAGCCTTGAACTCGAAGCCAAATGATATTTTCAATGGGTGAAAATGCAGGCAAATCCAAGCTTAAAAGTAATCTAGAGACAAAGGGACGGTTTGGATAATCATTAAAACATGTTACACTGAAAGCAGTGTAACCCTTGTCAGTGCTGTTTCATCTATGAGTTGGTGAATGACATACTACATGTAATGGCCACACAGTATTTCCCATTACATCATGTTATATACTCGGAAAGCAAAGCATGTATCCACAAATTATAAAAATAAATCTTTCGGGAGGTTACAAACAAATACAAAATATAATAACTTGTATTAAAAAATATGGCAAACTAACCTGATAACCATGGCCTTTTTTGGCTATGATTATATTGAGTTTTTAAGTCAATAACTTAAATCAAAAACCTCTGATCCACCAATGTTTTGGATGCCAAGTTCTTCTGTCCTACTACATTACGAATAAACTTAAAAACCTGGGGGGAAAAAATAAAACAATTCAGAATTATAAAAATCTCCATATAAAGAAAACTAAATTAAACTGGCCCTGGGCTATCGCTCCAGTGCGTGCCTTTTTATCACGGTAGCAGCTGGCGCAGAGGGTGGATGGGGCTCTGATTACCGCTCACAGCTGGCATGTAGGACGTGGGAAATTGAAATGCTCCAGTAACTTCTGCCCTCCACAAGACCCCAGTATTTCACTGACTCGACAGAGTACAGAATGGCAGTGTTTGGAATGTTATTCATTTTGGGGGCAGGATTAACCGTATTCTAAACCTTTCCAAATTCCTAGTGACATCATTATTTTCTGCTATGCAAAAAAACAGGTCTACTCCCAACGCTTTCTTTTTTAAAAGAAACCCAGAAAAAACGGAAAGCGTTACCTCCTGTTGGAGATAGGTAAGGAAGGCTGCCAAAACAAAGTTCTGGCAAGCCAAGTCTACCACACAGAAGAAGAGCAGGTCGTAAATAAGGAGAGTGGCTTCATTTCCATAATACAGGACACTGCTGAATGAATAACCGTCATCTGTTTTAAAAACACACAACACCATTGGTGAGATACAAATTAGAAATCAAAAAAGATCAGCCAAGGAACTCTGCTCATAAAACTCAGTTCTAGCATTTGCATCAAGGGTTGGTAATTGCGAGTGGTGTAAGTTTATCATCAATACCTTTCAAAGACCAAGGAATGAATATCCCTTTCTGTCTACATAACTATAGGCTAACGAATTGTGGAGTGAAAAAAGCAAAGCAAAACCAACAAGGACCGTAATTTGTGTCTCGAACAGTCCGCTCAGGTTCTGCTCTGAAACCTCTTCTCACTTCACAAGGAGGTTTTTCCTTTTGGAGATGAAGCATCTGGTACAGCCCCTTAAGATGCTGGTGGAAGCCGCAGACCTTTCACCAAAAGGAGAAACATTAAGTACACGATGCGAATCCTGCACACAGCGTCAGGGAGGGTCAGGAACCACTGCACTGCCCGAAGCCCCCAGTTAGGAGCCCTTACACAGACGGGGACGCCTGGCGTGATTGTATGTTCTTTGCTCGGGTGCTAGTTACAGGCCTCTGTTCAGCTTGTGAAAGTTCCCTGACCTTTGTGTTATTTCCCTACAAAGTGTGTGTGTGTGTGTGTGTGTGTGTGTGTGTGTGTGTGAGTGTGTGTGTACACAATTTATAAATCAGATCTGCTTGGGACTTTTTGATGACATCCATGTTCATTTCCTTAACCACAGCAGCCAAATTGTTTTCACTGTGTCTCTCTATCAGAATAGTGCTGAGCATGCACCTACAGTAGTCACATTTTATTATTACTATAATACATTTTAAAAAACGTAAGTTAGCCAAGACCGGTTTGGCTCAGTGGATAGAGCTTCGGCCTGCGGACTGAAAGGTCCCCGGTTCGATTCCGGTCGGGGGCATGTACCTTGCTTGCGGGCACATCTCCACTGTGGGTCCTGCAGGAGGCGGCTGATCGATGTCTCTCTCTCTCATCGATGTTTCTGACTCTCTATCTCTCTCCCTTCCTCTCTGTAAAACATCAATAAAATATATTTTAAAAAATAATAATAAAAAAAATAAAAAACCTAAGTTAAAAATGATGGAATTGCAAATCTACAAAGAGGCATTTTAATATTTTCTTCTCAAATCTCCAAGGAGCACCCTGCATGCCTCTTATGGGACAAAAGTTAAAATGTTTTCAGAAACTGCAGGCTAGAGTAAAACTCCTTAGGGCAGTGGTTGGCAAACCGCGGCTCGAGAGCCACATGCGGCTGTTTGGTCCTTTGAGTGTGGCTCTTCCACACAATACCACGGCCTGGGCGAGTCTATTTTGAAGAAGTGGCGTTAGAAGAAGTTTAAGTTTAAAAAATGTGGCTCTCCAAAGAAATTTCAATCGTATCCTGTTGATAGTTGGCTCTGCTGATGAATGAGTTTGCCGACCACTGGCCTAGGTATTAGGCAAAGCCTTGGGGTTGGGTCTCGGCCTCTCTCTCCCAAGAACTCTCTCTACGTCATACAAGGCTTCCATCCTGAAGCTCCTCAGGGCACAGTGCCCGTCTCCCCTGCACCAATGCCTTCGCCTCTCTTGCTGGACCTCCTGTCTGACCATCGCAACGTGTTTTAAGAGCCAGCTCACGCTTCTCTGGCTTCACCCGTGTCTGGCTGGCTCCTGCCTCCCCTGCAGTCTCCAGGGCAAGCTGTGCCTGCAGACATCCACCCCGCATCTCCCACTGCCCCGCACCGGCCGGCCTTTCCTCGTCCACCGGGCTGCTCCAGGCAGAGGCTGCGGTCCGGGTGGGCCAGGACCCGGCCATGGGCACCCGGCGAGGCACGGGGAGGGCCGCTGGGCCAGGACACTGGTTATTACGTCACTCATACCCAGCCAGACAGCAGCTTGCCAGTCCTGTGACAAGTGGCACAGACATTAACTTTTCAATGTTAAGAAAAAATGTTTAGCCAAGACCGGTTTGGCTCAGTGGATAGAGCATCGGCCTGTGGACTGAAAGGTCCCAGGTTCGATTCCGGTCAAGGGCATGTACCTTGCTTGTGGGCACAACTCCAGTAGGGGGTGTGCAGGAGGCGACTGATCGATGTCTCTCTCTCATCGGTGTTTCTAACTCTCTATCCCTCTCCCTTCCTCTCTGTAAAAAATCAATAAAATATATTAAAAAAAAAAAGAAATCATGTTTAGTCACTAAACATTTAAGAATTTGGATAAAATGAAAATGTTAAAAATTAGGCACAAATGTTCTTCAAGTCTTTCATAAGTTTGCTAGTGAATGGACATTCCAATAAGCTCTGAGTTTTATTTGTTTTACTATCTCTTCTACGTGTGCCATTGTTCTTGAAATTCAGGTTTTTTCCTTTCTTGTAGAATAATTATGGTTTATGTACTTATTTCTAGCTACATGATAAAATAGAAATGAGAAACTACTATAATTCGGTGAAGTGAACTGAAATCGTTGTTTCTTCCTTTTGATATAAATTTATAAAACCCAAAGAAAAATTAATAACTATGACAATTTTTTTTCCAAACTTTGAAAATAGTAATTAAGTTCTGTAAAGGCAGTTGAACGATACCATTATAAAAGATGCTTTTTTCCATTGGTTCCATGAATTCTATTCCAAGAATTTTTTCAAGAAGCAATTTATCTTTTATAAAGTAGTCCATGTCCTTATGAACCTAATACAAAAAAGCCACAGTCATTTAAAAAACAGCATTGAGATAAATGTTTCCCAATTTAAAAAAAAAACACACAAATAATAGTACACAAAGAAAATCTGTTCTTCAAAAAGACTTAATTTACTCCATTGGGCTTTATAACAAAATTTCTTTTAGAAATATTTTAATTTTTTAAATGCCCTCAATAGTAATTAGGGCTAGATATACTGACAATTAATTTATAAGAAGTTTTTCAGGAACACAACCATAGCAAAACATTTCTATAATGAATAATATAAAAGACTGGTAGCTGGCTAACAAAATTCCAGTACTTACATATAGACAATATGCTAACAGACATGTAAAATCTCATTTTTCTTTTACACAACCTACATCTATATCCTTAAGCCACATGATTAATTTTAACAGCAAAAAAAAAGGGGGGGGTGGAGGGAGGGAGATTAGCCTAAGTCCACCACCTTGCTTAGCTAAAGAAATAACTGAATTCTTGGTTAACTTTTTAAACTGCATTTTGATTCTAGCTTAAGTATAAATGCTGACATACATACATGATCGATGAATGAGCCCAGAAATTTATTCATAGTGTTATATGCCTTTATACTCTGCTCAAAAGTACTTGCTGATGAACTCAATAGTCTAGCAGGGCCATTTTTCTAATGTGAAAAGAGACAAGAGTGAATGCAAATGTCTTAACATTCTTGGTATTTAAACAATAAAATACTGGCAAAATATATCTTGATTATATTGGATACAAACCCTTGTCAGCGTCTCATGGATCCTGTCATAGTGCTGTCTCATCTGGCCAGAAATGGCGATCTGGAAAGTCTGGCCCTCTGTATTGGGCACCAGACCTCTCTGGCTACACAAGTTTTCCTGAAAAGTGAATGGATTGAAATCAAGCTAAAGATTATGAAAATTTCTCCTGTTTTTTTTTTTTTTTTAAAGACAACTTTTTCTTTTAGTTGTTATCACATATTACAAAATTCAGATGCCAATTGAAATTTTACTGGAACCATATTTGAGACAGAGAGATTCCAACATTATCCACAGTCCCCATTCTCTCAAGGTTTCACTGATCTCTGTTTTGCCATACTCCTTGGAGGTCTCTAGCATCTCCTTTATTCTGTCCTACTTTAGAAAAAATCCAGGTGTAGTCCCTTTTTTAATAAATCCTATTGTATTTTCCTCTTAGGTATTTACTTAACAGTTTTGTTTAATCTATCCTTCCAACTTTTCTTTAAAAAAACAAAAAAAAACAACAAAAAAAACCTCAGATACCATGTCATTCCATTTGTAAATACTTCTGTATGTATACCTAATAAGGTCTTTTTAAAAATACATATATATTTCAATTACAGTTTACATTCAATACTATTTTGTATTAGTTTCAAGTGCATCTAATAAGGTGTGTTTTTTTAAGCCATCATGCCATTTTTAGATCTAAGATTAATCTTCCTTAATATAATTTAATATACAGCCCATTAAATCTTCCAGATTTTTTTCCAATTCTTTTATAGTTGATTTGTTTGAATCAAGATCCAAAGTCAACACACTATACTTGATTGCTTTGTTTCTTAAATTTATCTTATCTATTACCTAGCAGTTCTTCTTCCATCGCCACCACCCTTCTTTTTTTTCATGTCTTTCATTTGTTAGTGACACTGGGTCTTTCTCCTGTGAGACATCTTATATTCTCAATTTTACTAAGAGCTTCCTGTAATATTTTTAAATTTTCCTCTCTATCCCCTCTACTTCCTATAAACTAGTGGTTAGATCTAGAGGCTTGATTATATCCTAAGGCAAGAATATTTCATGGGTGAGATTATGTACTTTGCACTGTGCCATAACAGAAAGCACATAATGTCAGTTTTTCTAATTTTTACTTGTAAGATTTGAGCCAGTTTATTCAGATTATGAGAACCTGATTACAGATTATAAAGTTCCCTCTGTACTTTCATTTAATCATTTTAGCATCCATTGATGATTACAGCCTATATTAATCGTTACAAAATGATGATTTTCTTAACTGAGAATTCCTTTTACTGTCTTGTATAAGAAAGAACTTTCCCTCAAGAATTATTTGGGTATTCTGAAATACACGTCATATAGGAACTGCAGGATGAAATTTAATTCTTTCCCTTTATCAATGTTCAGGGTAATGAGTTGGTATCCTAGCAACTTTCAAAGTAATTAATGAGAATTAAAAAATATATTATTACAAATCCTAGATTAAGAAAAGAGAACCTATCCCTCAACTTAAAAAGATGTAAAGTACATTCCTACCGCTTCTCTTTTCAGATTCATATTCATTTCTTCCATGTTAGTATCTGCATGCCCATGGACGGATCTGCCATGAATGTAATATCCAAAACATTTGTGGGATAACAGAAACACTGATATCTATAAAAAGAAAGGAATAAGGAGCAATTAGCAACTCATCGGCAAAGCAGTGAAAATTAACTTTTCTGAAAATTGCTTCCTTTCAAAATAATGAGGGCTGAATTCGTGGAAAATATATGAGGAGGATTAAGAAGGTAATAAAGGATAGTGAGGTTATTTTAAAAAAGTAGATGGAAAAGAGATTAAAGATATTTTCTAAGAAAGGAAGAAATAGGTTGATATATGAAAACTCAGCTGGGTGAACTATTGGGTGGCATAAGGAATTCATAATTAAGAAACTGCAAATAAAAATGAAGACAGAAAATATTCACTTGTAGCTCATTATAACTATCTCTGGAATTTAACAACCAGCGGAAATTAGACTAAAAATCCAATTACACCAAATCACTTTTAGAGCCTCTCTTAACGCATTCATGACCTTTAAAAAGGGAAAAGTAACAGTTGTAAGATAAAGTCAGAAAGTACTTACATTGCTCATAGAGCATAAATCCACAAACTGTCGAATTTTATCTTCTATAAATCTCTCATAAAAGACAGCAAAGAACACGATCTGAAACATTAAGCCAAGTTCTTGCTTATTAACTTTTAGGATTTAATTTTCTTTTATGTCACAATGTAGCATCTTAAGACAAACGAAGCTCCAACCAAGAACACAGGGGCCCTAATGGTTCTTAGGAGATAAAATCCTCATTTCTGAGTCTTCTGTCAGACGGGACCCGAGGCTGAGATTTCCTTTTAGCTTAAAGAGATATTTAAAGAAAAATTCGCATGGAGTATTGGCAATCTGAGTGAGTTTTAATGATATTAGGTAATAGTTAATAAGTTAAATTTCCGAGGAAAAAAGAATATTAAAGGTAAATCAGCCATCCTGTAGTTATAAATAAACAAGGAGTCCATCATCTGACTGGAAAGCTTCAGACTTTGAAAGACTTGAGAGCCCCACCACTGAAAAGAATGTACAGTGGTACCTCGAGTACGAGTGCCCTAACATACAAGATTTTTGAGATACGAGTCATCAAGCGAGCGATTTTTGCTTTGAAATACGAGCAACATTTGAGATAGGAGTCATCGCATGGATCTGCCGGCTGCACACGACCCACCAGTTTACCGAGACTCGAGCGTCTCATAGTTTCCCACGCCTCAAGGTTACGGAACAAATTAAACTCGTATCTCGAGGTACCACTTTAAAATCAACTGCAGCTCTGCCAAGCTCTAATTGTATAAACGAAGTGGGCGCATTATAGCATCAGATGTAATGTACCAATGCAAAAACTAGGGATATTTCAAGCATCATAGAATACTAGAGGCCCGGTGCACGAAATTCGTGTACTGGTGTGTGTGTGTGTGTGTGTGTGTGTGTGTGTGTGTGTGTGTATGTGTGTGTGTGTGTCCCTCAGCCCAGCCTTCACCTTCTCCAATCTGGGATCCATCTGACAATCCAGGACTACTGGCTCCCAACCACTCACCTGCCTGCCTTCCTGCCTGATTGCCCTAACTTCTTCTATTTGCCAGCCTGATAACACTTTAGGCAACTATTTAAGCTTTCTGAGCCTCAGGGACCTCATCTGTAACATGAGGTTACTAACAGACCTATCTCTGAGGGCTACTATAAAAGTTTAAAAAGTTAACGTGCACAACGCAACTCACACAGTGCCTGGATTACAACATTACATAAGAATTAGTTATTTATCAGCTATTATTGTTCTTATTGTCAGTTATCAGAATGTGGTCAATATCTGAGGATAATCAGTATGTAAACAGTTATAAATAGAGGCAGTGTTGCTTAAAAATATCATGTCTTGTTACCTGTATCATTCCAATCACTAGCCAGAGAGCGGAAGACACTGCATATCTCAAAATGCGACTATAAGGAGCTATGTAGCTGGATGGGTCTCTGGAAAGACTAGAGGATGAATCCATTAACGCTAAGTTCTTAAACCCCACAACCTGCAGTGAAAAGGAAAAACAATAATTTAAACAGCCAAGAATGAAGGAAACTTCTCTAGTTTAAAAATTAAATATTCCTCCCTACTTTCCTTAAAAAATGAAAATATTCGAGTTCACACAAACAGTAGAAAATCTAGATAAAAACAGTTATCCAGTATTTTTAATTACAAAACACTTAACATAAAATAGTTCATCTGGTATTTTCTTCAATATGAATGAAGACCAAATATAACCCTATTAGCAAAATGCTGAAAAAGCTCAAAAAATGTGTCAGAAGAATAAAACTTTCTTTAGGAAACTGCCAAGAAAAAGCCAACATTTCATGAGATTTTAACATATGCCAGACACTATGCAAAATTCTTTTTATGTTAAAGAAATCTACATGACTATTGAATCCAGCGTTTTCTAAACTTACGTGTATATAAACTTCTTTCTCATGTAATGCCCTTTAAAGCTTTAAAAAACACTACTCTAAATAAGATAATGTTCATATATCCTAATGACACATATTTTCTTAGCTTTAAAAAAGGAAAGACATAAGAAAGGAAGGAAAGAAGGCAAAGGGAAGGAAGGCAGACAGACATAAGATGAATGATTCCTGAGAAAATCTGTTACCTATATAAACAGTTTCCTATTTCAGTCCCATATTCAGTATTGAATACTTCCTTTAATAGAACTAGCTATAAAGGGCATTTACCCATTCATTGTGTCTTGTTCAGCTCTTCACATAGTTCAGAGTAGGTGCTCAATAAAAACTTGTTGGAAAATTTCAATGTTGTAATAGTGGTTCTAATACAGGACTAAGACTATGACTCATGAAGCGAAGGGAATTTTTCAAAATACAGATAATCTGGGCAAACCTCAGAGCTACTGAGTCAAACATAGTCTGTAGGGGACGAGGCGAGGCACAGGTATGCAGTTAGTTGCTATAAGCCAAAGGTTTAAAAACCACTCCTTACCCAGAGCAATCAAATTCAGAGACAGAAAACAGAGTGGTTTTCAGTTTTGCAATATGAAAAGAGCTCTAGAAATTGTTTGCTCAACAATGTGAATGTACTTGTTATTGAACTGTATACTTAAAAATGGTTAAGATGGCCGAGACTGGTTTGGCTCAGTGGATAGAGTGTCGGCTTGCGGACTGAAAGGTCCCAGGTTCGATTCCAGTCGGGGGCATGTACCTTGCTTGCGGGCACGTCTCCAGTGTGAAGCGTGCAGGAGGCGGCTGATCGATGTCTCTCTCTCATCGATGTTTCTGACTTTCTATCCCTCTCCCTTCCTCTCTGTAAAAAATCAATAAAATATATTAAAAAAACAATCCCCGTTTAAAAAAAAATGGTTAAGATTCATATCATGTATATTTTACCGTGATTTTTAAAAAGCCACTCCTGTGGGTTTTTTTTTTAAATGTATTTCTCACCCAAAGAGTAAGGATACTTTTTCCATGGATTTTTAGGGAATGGAAGGAAGGGGAAAGGGGACAGAGAGAAACAAGGTGAGGAAGATACAGCAACTGGTTGCCTCCCACTGGTGGCCCGACTGGGGCTGGGGCTTGAACCTGCAACCGAGGAGGCAGGTGCCCTGACCCATACACACCCCTCTGTCCGAGGGCTGGCACTCTCAACACTGAGCCAAACCGGCCAGGGCACAGCCACTCCTTTTCTCAATCGTTTGAACAACCTTCCAACCTTTAGAAAGCTTTTCAGCTCCCATGGAAACTTAGCTGGGATTAAATATAATGAACAGTTACGGGGCACCCATAGGCTGCGTACAATTGCGTCCAGTAGTTCATACCTCCAGGAAGAAGAGGACGGTGAGCACTTGGAAAAGCGGGTTAATTTTCCTCACGGTCTGGATCTCATTCCACTCGTTGGCTACAAAGTACGTTCTCCAGATGCTCACGGGCACCGTGGCACTCCGCACGCCGCCCTCGCCTGGGCGGGGAGACACAACGAGGGGAAGGGTCACTGCGTCTTTGGTCTGCAAGGAGCGCACAGAGTTTTATCATAAATGGTTTCTTGTAACCTACCTTCCACAGCTTTCAGCACCTTCCCTTTGGGTCGCTCCCAGTCGATGAAGAATATGTCAATGGTGACCTGGGATACGAGCTTGTGCAAAAACTGCAGAGCCTGGGAACGACAGACAAAGCATCGAACAGCATCCACGTTAAGCCTACTTACAAAACCAATACCACCACTTTTTAAAACATATGTATTTTATTGATGTTTTACAGAGAGGAAGGGAGAGGGACAGAGTTAGAAACATTGATGAGAGAGAGACATCTGTCAGCTGCCTCCTGCACGCCCCCTACTGGGGATGTGCCCGCAATCCAGGTACACGCCCTTGGCCGGAATCAAACCCGGGACCTTTCGGTCCGCAGGTCGATGTTCTATCCACTGAGCCAAACCGGTTTCGGCCAATAGTACTTTTTTGTGTGTGTGTTTTTGTTAATCCTCAACGAGGATTATTTTTCCCACTGATTTTTTTTTTTAAATGGGAGATTGAGAGGGAGAAGAAGAGAGAAAGATGAATGTGAGGGAGACACATCAATGGTTTGCTTTCCATACATGCAACTGGGCGGGAGATCCAACCTGCAACCCAGGTACGTGCCCTTGTCTGGGAATCAAACCCACGACCCTTCCTTACATGGGTTGACACTGTACATGGGTTGACACTTTTAACAACTTAGCAACACCAGCCAGGCACCAATACTAATTCTTTAAAAGCAAATACAATGCAATCATAAGAACATACAATTTTCACAAGTGACTAAGTTATAATACCATCAGAAATCAGTAGAAGTTCAGAAAATAATATGGAATCACCTAATTCACAGAAATTTCATGCACATATTATTTCGTCGTCCCTTCTTCCATCTTTGTTTGCAATCAGAATATGAAAAAAGGAGATACTGCATCTCCAATACAGGGGCCTTGCATAATTGACTCTCTTTTCCAAGGTTTCCAGAAAGAGACTTTGTTTTCTAGATAATCTGACTTCTTTATAAGTAAAGATATTTTCCCACTGTAATTTGCTTGTTCTTATTAAAGTTTTAAGGTACTTTCATAATCCTTTTTTTTTCTATTGCTGGTATTTAGATTTGATTTAAAAAATGTGTGGCTGAAACAGATATTTTTCATTTATAGAAAGTAATATGTTTAAAATGAAGCATTGTTCCTAGTTGATGCATCCATTTTTTTAAATATATATTTTATTGATTTTTCACAGAGAGGAAGGGAGAGGGACAGAAAGTCAGAAACATTGATGAGAGAGAGACATCGATCAGCCGCCTCCTGCACACCCCTCACTGGAGTTGTGCCTGCAAGCAAGATACATGCCCCCGACCGGAATCGAACCCGGGACCTTTCAGTCCGCAGGCCGACGCTCTATCCACTGAGCCAAACCGGTCTCGGCCCTAGTTGATGCATTCTTAATCAAAGGATAAAAATCTAAGTATGGGGTGATTCTCTCCTCAAGGAGGTCACGATAAGTGGGAAAAGCGGTTACTAACCATCATACAACGAGATGAGATTGACCACAGAGGCATGTAAGGAGCTTCGGATACATTGACAAGCAATGAAGTGAGGGGAAGGGAAGAGGAGGAAAGGACTAGGAGACAGAGAAAACAAATTCTACGATTTCATTTTACTTTTACTTTCAATTTACAGAAACAAAATTCACGCCTGCAGGCATTTCATCCCTGCTGTGAGGGCATCATCAGACTTTAAAGAAGGAAGTCATAAGATGAAATATTATTTTATCAAATTAGCCACAACTCATTGAATTCAAACATATTATGGCTCCCTGGAAAAAGTTATTTAAGCCGGATTTTCAAAATGAGCTATTATCTATCAAAGTAGTATAGCCCTACCCAGTTTGACTCTGGATAGAGCATCGGCCTGCAGACTAAAGGGTCCCGTGTTCTATTCTGGTCAAGGGCACATGCCTGGTTGCTCGAGCTCAATCCCCAGGAGAGAGTGTGCAGAAGGCAGCCGATCAATGATTCTCTCTCCTCATTGATGTTTCTTTCCCTCTCCCTTCCTCTCTGAAAACAATAAAATTTTTTTTTAAAGAGTAGACTTCCTATGAAAAACAGTAATTCATGCTTTCTTTCAAAATCCAACTAAATTCCAAAGATTTTGAAAGTACAGTCAAACCTCCATTCTCGGATGTCTCCCATCTTGAACAATCGGTTCTTGACCAAGTTTTCAAAAAAATTTCTCAGTTGAACAAAATGTCTGTTCTCTACCCGACAACCCTTTCATGTTGATACCTGTATGCTCAGTCACACGTCTCCCAGGGGACAAAGGCGAGAATGTGTGTGAGTCCATTTACCACTAAACCTTTCTTTGTTAGCACTTCAGGAAATTGTGCGTAAATATTTCATTGGGTTTTTTGTTTGTTTTTGTTGTTGTGTATTATTATTAAACCCATACAGTAAGTCACTGTGGGTCCTAAGAAGGTTAGTGATAGCAGCAAAGTGAAAAGAAAAGCTGTGAGAATGATGAGAGAGCTTAAAAAAGAAATAATTGCCAAGTACGATAGAACTGTTTGCATGTCTGATCTGGCTACCGACCCTGGCATGGTGAAATTCATGATTAGCACAATTTTAAAACAGAGGCCATTAAGAATGATGATGGCCCTAACCGGTTTGGCCCAGTGGAGAGAGCGAAGGCCTGTAGACTGAAGGGTCCCAGGTTTGATTCTGGTCAAGGGCATGTACCTTGGTTGTGGGCACATCCCCAGTAGGGATATCCAGGAGGCAGCTGATTGATGTTTCTCTCTATCCCTCTCCCTTCCCCTCTGTAAAAAAAGGAATAATAATAATAAAAAAAGAATGATGATGTTTTTAAGGGCATGCAAGTGCTCACAAAACAAAGATAACAGGCAACTGAAAAAGGTAAAAACGTGGAATTATTTGGGAAACTGGAACAGATTAATTTAAACTACATTATTTCTAATGGGAAAAAAGGATTCAGTTTCAATCAAATCGTTCCTTGAACAGCCTTCTGAAATGGATTCAGTTTGAGGCCATGGCTCCACCGTGTTTTAATTGTAAAGACTTACATGCGTAATAGCAGGCCTCTTACATGTTTTAACCTGTTTCTGAAACTTACCTTCAGGGCAAAGGCACATCCCACAAAGGTAACAAAACGCTCTTCCTGAGTGGGCGTTGGCAGAAAAACCGAGACAGACTTCTGAGCCTGTGACGAAATGACACCAGTAAATATAAGCACAGGTGTTTACTAAACATAACTTCTAGCCTGAAGGAAGCGTGAGAGGAAAGCGGTAATGATCTCAATAAACACAGCACACTCAAGGAATGCTGAGTTCAGTTCTTGTCTCAAGCTCGTAATCAGAAATACTCCCTAATAAAAGTAGCTCCTTTAGAACGAGCACTTACCAGTTTTTCATGGACGGGCATTCAGGCTAAACGCAGAAACTCACTTACTTTGAAGAAGATAAGCCAGTAAAGACCGGTTGCCACAGTGATGATAACAAACACGTTGGTCAGATCACCAGCATAGTACACCAGGAATTTCATGACCGTCTGCAATTTCAGAAGGATGACAGCTGTTACACATCAGTGCAGTTATGCCACCAATGTCATAACACGTTCTGGACCCGTTTCTCAAGCGTGCAGCCTTGTCTCATGTCTGTATGGATCAATTAGAGCAGTGGTTCTCAACCTTCCTAAGGCCGCGACCCTTGCATATAGTTTCTCATGTGGTGGTGACCCCCAACCATGAAATGTTGCTACTGTGATGCATCGTGATGTAAATATCTGCATTTTCTGATGGTCTTAGGTGACCCCTGTGAAAGGGTCGTTCGACCCCCAAAGGGGTCTCGACCCACAGGTTGAGAACCACTGCATTAGGAAGACCAACTGTGGCCACTCTGAGACACCCTCGGGTCCATTCCCAACAGCCTGTTTTATCCAGTCTGCCTCCTCTTCCACCATCTGCGACAGAACCACTTCCTTCCTCATTTCCTTCTCCTCCATCTCTCCCCCACACCACCACCAGCGTCTCCTTCCTCAGGTGTAAACTGAACGACTGTCGCTCTTCACCAGTGACTCTCCACTGAAATACAAATTCCTAACCTCTAAGGTCCCTCTCAACCTAGACCCAAACTAACGTTCTTAGCTTCGTCTGCCAATGCCGGCCACTGAATGCTTTGCCACTCCACACTTTTCATCTCAAACGTTTTGTGGACGCCGAAACCGGTTTGGCTCAGTGGATAAGCATCGGTCTGTGGACCGAAAGGTCCCAGGCTCGATTCCGGTCAAGGGCACGTACCTTGGTTGTGGGCACATCCCCAGTAGGGGGCGTGCAAGAGGCAGCTGGTCGATGTCTCTCTCTCATCGATGTTTCTAACTCTCCATCCCTCTCCCTGCCTCTCTGTAAAAAATCAATAAAATATATTAAAAAAATAAAAGTTTTGTGGAGTGAAGTGGGTACCGGTTCATCAGATAGTCTTCCCTCACTCTCGCTGGTAACTCCTCTGAGCTCGGAGGGCAGAGGCTTGTCTGTCTTTGCTCACTGCCACCTGCCCTGGCACCTGGCAGAGGGCCAGCACTCGGCAGCGGCCCGGTGACTGCATGTGGATGCGGATAAAAACACACCAGCTTACAAGCCCCTTCTCCGGGATGCCTTTCCTGACCATCCTGATGGTAAGTCAGAGCCCACCCCGCTGAATCCCCTGGCCGGTCTGCTTTGGAGTCGCAAAGATATTCCAGCACAAACAAAATTAGTACTTTTGTTGCTTTTTCATGTTCCTAATCAGCTAGATGGAAACACCACCTATGACTGAGTTGCTAGAAAAATGAAATGAGTATGAAATTTATTTAATGCCTGCCAAAATTTCCTCTGTGGAAAATGGGAATAGTGATACCCAACTTCATACAGCTATTGTGAGAATTAAATGAAATATTCATATGAAGTTTCAAAAAGTACCTGGCACTTAGTACATACTCAATAAGTAGATAAAATTGAAAACAAAATCTCTCTTAAAAGTTACATCCTGGGTTCCCTGGTCTACATGCAAAGTTAAAAGAATAAAACATGGGAGAAAATATTTTTGAACTTGAGATGGGAAAGGCTTTCTTAAGATCTTAAAAGCAAAATATATTGTAATATGAAAAACTACTCAGATGTGACAATGTCAAAATTAAGAGTTTCTGTTAAACACAGGAACACATAGATAAATAATAGATGGGTCACACGTGGAGAAGAAATTTCAACATAAAAAACCAAAGGGGTTTCATATTTAGAAAATACAAAAAAAAAAACACCAAAAAAACACCTTTAAATAAGAACAATTGGAAGTCGAATAGAAAAACTAGCAATAGATATAAACAAAAGGGAAAACCCAAATGATGCAGGAAGCATATGAAGAGTAATCAGAGAAATAAAAATTGAATCCACAATGACATACTCCTTCCACCCCCAGATTGGCAAAAAATGGAAAGGCTAGCCTACACCGGTTTGGCTCAGTGGATAGAGCGTCGGCCTGCAGACTGAAAGGTCCCAGGTTCGATTCCGGTCAAGGGCATGTACCTTGTTTGCGGGCACATCTACACTGTGGAGCATGCAGGAGGCGGCTGATCAATGTCTCTCTCTCATCGATGTTTCTGACTTTCTATCTCTCTCCCTTCCTCTCTGTAAAAAAAATCCATAAAATATATGGAGAAAAAAAAATGGAAAGGCTGGGAAAATACCAAGTGCTGGCGAGGATGTGAGGGAGCAAGAGCAGCAGGAGGGGGGATGCGGACTGGGATGCAGCAATGTGTGTGGGGGGAAGGAGGTATGCTGCTACGCCCGGGGAACTCCAGGCAAACCCTTCCTCACCCACTAGCTGTGTCTCATTAGAACATACAATAGTCAGAGAGGAAAATGTACTGCAGGTCTCCGGAGACGCACCTGTAGATCAATCATGGGACTCCCGATGCGCCTCTTCCACCCCGCCGTCTTCAAAAGAGATGTCAAAACAGCCAGCCCGCCCAACACGCCCAGCGCAATCTAAGGAAAGAAAAGGGAAGTTAGGAATTTATATTATTTCCTCATCGGTGTTCAGAGAGAACACTATAAAAAAATGGCAGGGGATGGTATGTGTGCTCAAAGAACACAGGAGCCAAACTGAAGGATCTCTTCTACCCCCTGTTTCCCCAGTGGCCATATCTGGAACAATTTGAGCAAGAAAACAGTGATGGTCGAAACAGGTTTGGCTCAGTGGATAGAGCATCGGTCTGTGGACTGAAAGGTTCGATTCCGGTCAAGGGCATGTATCCTGGTTGCGGGCACAACCCCAGTAGGGGGCAGGCAGGAGGCGGCTGATCAGGGTCTCTCTCTGTCATTGATATTTCTAACTCTCTATCCTTCTCCCTTCCTCTCTGTAAAAAATCAATAAAATATATATTTAAAAAAAAGCCAGTGATGGACTATGATCACAGGAATAAATAGGCATCCACGAGTCCTTACTGATTGAAATAAATAAATAAAATAAATAAATGTGGGCAAAAGAACAGCTCATCTTTATAGAATTTCAATTGACAAACACAGAAGAAATGACGGAAACAGAAAATCACCATCACACAGCTCTCACAGTAATACTTTTTACAGGCAAGAATTGTCAATAGACACTAAAATTAGAGTCAGAATAATAGTGAGTGTGATATCCGCTAATCTCAAAGTATCTCTCCCCAATATATTCATTAGTTACAAATGGTAAAATACAGTAGCGAACTCTGCAGATGATCATCTTAGTCCTATGATCAAAGTTAATATCAATAAGTCATATGGACATCAAATATTTTCTGACATGATTCACTAAGTTAAGGCACAGTATCATTTCTGTAGTATCTGTTCTAAAATTACATTTAATCATGGAAAAATATCAGATAAGCTCAATTAAGAGCTATAATAATTCAAAAGTGGCAGAGTCAGGCATGAAAGACAAAGAACTACTAAACTGTCATAGATCAAAGGAGAAGACAGCTAAAAGCAATATGTAACCCTGGACTGCATCCTAAACAAAAGAATAGTTAAAAAAAAATTTGAAGATTAGTTAATAGGATTGTACCAATATTGATTTCCTGGTTATGATCACTATACTGGAGTTATGTAAAATGTTAATATTAAGGGGAGGCTGGGCAAAGGATATAATTCAAATATATTTTGACAACTTTCCTGCCCATCTAAATTTTTTATTTAAAAAATATACTGTAAATATTTCAATAGGTTAAAATAAACTCACATCTGTCTGGATACGTGCTTCTTCTTGATTCATTTCATATTCGACTGAGAAGGAAACCTGATATTTGAAACAAAGCAAATTAGCCATACTGAAATTATAGAACACAAATCTACCTTTGCTATAAGAATACATTTGTAGCTGGATTTTACCATAAATGCCAAATTTTTGAACTATCAATATTACTAGAGTTGACCCTAACTTATATAAAAATGGATATGCTTTAGGGAACTATTCACGCTGCTTCAATATTCCTTTTGAACACACATTCAGGAGAGAGGGTTTCATTAGAAGCTAGGTTAGTTCGCTAACAGCAGTCAATCCAAGCTAATCATATTTCATTCTCTGAAAGGTTTCTGTAACTGAGGAATGTGACAGAACTTATGTATCAAGAATTTAGCTACTGGCTAAACAATCATAACCTAAGTAAGAAGGCAGATTAAGCAAAGGGTTGAACAAGAATCTTGGGGATACCACTGCATTAAGAGACAGGAAGAGAAAGAAGACGCAGTAAAAGGCAAGAGAAATGGTATTATGAGAAATAGAAGAGGCAAGATATACAAATCTTACCATGGTCAGGGAGTGTCAGGAAAAAGGTCAAGAGTTCAGTGTCAAATGTACAAGTGCCAAGTTAAAGAAATAAAGCCACTGTGTGTGAAATTCATTGCAGACCTTCATGGATAGTTTTTTATGTTTTTTTTTTTTTTTTTTAATCAAAATGGCCCATTTGTTTCTCTTGCCGTAGGCAATGTATCAGGTGAAAATTCTATGTGAGATGTCTGATATTTTTCTGCCTATATTTTCCTCTAGGATTTTTATGGTTGCTTGACTTACATTTAAGTCTTCAATCCATTTTGAGTTTATTCTTGTGTATGGTGTAAGTGGGTGGTCTGGTTTCATTTTTTTTGCATGTACCTGTCCAATTTATTGAAGAGACTGTCTTTATTGTGTGCTCTTGCCTCTACTGTCACTATTAATTGAGCATGAATGGTTTGGGTTGATTGCTGGGTTCTCTGATCTACATGCCTGTCCTCATGTTGTTTTATTACAGTGGCTTGCAAATGATGGAAGAGCAAATGGTTAGAAAATCAAGGAAAGGTATACAATAGCAAGCTGAAAAGCTAACAAAATTAAGGAAGCATTTTATTATTTTGGGTATTTTAGTTTGCTTTTAAGATGGGGCAACCTAAAACGTGTTATAAGCAAAAGGAAGGGACTAACAGAAGGTGACTGAATAAGGGGGTGAGGTGAAACAGAACACTGGAGGAAGTCTGTAAACAAATAAAAGTACATTCGCTGCAGAAAGGAGAAGGATCTTTTTCCCCTGAGAAAGGAGGAAGGATCTTTTTCCCCTTGAGAGACAAGAAGGATAATGAACACCGAGATTCTGAAGTATTAAAGAGGAAATCTGAGGAAATTCACACTGAATAGTCTCGATCCTCATAAAATAGGAGGGAAGGTTATTTGCTGTTGGCGAGATGTAGCTGAATGCTTAAAACTAACGTAGAATTTTTGTAACAGCTGTCATAAGAAATTAAGGAATGATGAAAGAAATGTATATTCTACAATTAGAATGCATCTGAGGTGGACTTTGTCAGTACAGTTTTATGATTCTCTCAACTCTTATTTCCCAGTTTGTCAAGACTTCGTTTGGAGTATTTTGGACAAGAAAAGTATTGAAAGAAACGATCCAGAAATGTTTTATGTTAGAATAAATATACTCATCCTCTTAGTTACCCAAGAATAATCAGTCCAGGACATTTTAAACCGAGCAGTCTTTTGTTACCGAGCATGCTTCTGGATTTTCTTCTTCTCTCATTACAGTGAGTGTAAGTCAAAACGAGAAAAACGAATTTTGACACTGGATTAGGTAATGCAAAGAGGATGTAAGTCTTTGAGAGAAAAGCTATGTTTTGTACCTTCTTTTTGCTTAATGAAAGCCTAAATCCAGTGACACCTGAGTGCAAAAACCAGCAAAACAGGGAGGCCGAAAGCACTGGCTGAAGAAACTGGAACATTAAGATTCAGAAAAGTAGCCGAGACCGGTTTGGCTCAGTGGATAGAGCGTCGGCCTGCGGACTGAAAGGTCCCGGGTTCGATTCCGGTCGGGGGCATGTACCTTGCTTGCGGGCACACCTCCACTGTGGGGTGTGCAGGAGGCGGCTGATTGATGTCTCTCTCATCGATGTTTCTGACTTTCTATCTTTCTCCCTTCCTCTCTGTAAAAAAATCAGTAAAATATATTTAAAAAAAAAATTCAGAAAAGTAAAATAGTGGAAATTAAAAGCTCTAAGTGAGTCCTGGAGTTCAGAGGTGCTTCTCCCCCCACTTTTCATGTTTTAGAGAGGGAAGGGGATAACCACTGAATCTGAGGAAAATGCACGGGATTACTTCCGGTTTGGGTGTATCCTCTCTCATTTACCCTCTTCCAAGCGGAGATGGTGAGGCTGAGAAGAGGCGTTGAGCATGGATGGCCCAGCCCTTTCCAGGCTCATTCTCTTTGGTGTAGCTTGTCGCCAAGCATGTCAAACTCAGGACCGGCAAGTCTGACCTGCGTGGACAGTCTCTCTCCCATCCCAGCCCCGGCCAGGCAGGGAGGCCTTCGGCTCTGTGGTGAAATGTAATTAATTGCATCAGGGAAGTAATAGAAAGCTAATTTGGCTGCTTTCTCTAGTTCATTTCAGCCCTGGGATAAGGTGGATCATGTACAGTGGTACCTCGAGATACGAGTTTAATTCGTTCCGTAACCTTGAGGCATGGGAAACTATGAGACACTCGCGTCTCGGTAAACTGGTGGGTCGTGTGCAGTCGGCCAATCCTTGCGATGACTCCTATCTCAAATGTTGCTCGTATTTCAAAGCAAGAATCGCTCGCTCGATGGCTCGTATCTCAAAAATCTCGTATGTTAGGGCACTCGTATCTCGAGGTACCACTGTAAATCTCTTTCTGCCTGTGCAAGTGTGTCTTCAAGTGGGCAAGACGACCCACCGTAAAGTTTTAACTGAAAAAAGAAGACAAAACCTTTTATTAAGTTTTTGATTTTGAGAGAGAGAGAAACATCGATTTGTTGTTCCACTTATGTATGCGCCCATCGGCTTATTTTTGTAGGCCAGGATGAGGAGAAGACAAAACCTTACCAGCAGCGAGGTGGCCAGAGAGAATAAGCAGGGACCCTGCCCCTCAGCACCCCTCAATCTCCTGAACGGGGATGCCCAGCTGGTGGGGACAATGTCTATGAAAAACTCGGTCTCGCCTTTTTAATACTCGGGATCCGGAAGAAGTCACTTTGACCATCATTAGTAGAAACTAATGAACAACGGGCTATCTAAAGAGCACGTGGATGTAAAACTTTAAAAGGATTTATTGTCCTTTGACTGTAATGTAAACTGTATCCCATAGAGAGGCACCGATTAGTAAAGAACTCACCTTCACAGACTGGCTGCTGAGATCTTTGACATCGATGTCACTGTAGCCGATGGTGATTAAGGGAGGGTAGATGTTTCCTTTCTTTGTGTTGGGTACAAGGTGGATGCTGTGTTTAAAAGAAAAGACACTTGTTGTCATAAGTACATCGAGGCCCTTAAACATACATGTAACTTATCGTTTCTTTGGATCTTCACATGGACCATTTTGGTCATCTCAGAACCAACCAGTTAATAAAGACTAGGGAAAATTAAACGTAAACTAATGGTAAGAACATAAGCTATCTTAAGTGGTTAGGATTTTAATATTAAAATGAACCCTCTGAACCCCTGGCAGCGTGGCTAAGTTGTCTGGGGCATTGTCCTGTCTACTACAAGGTCACGCGTTTGATTCCTGGTCAGGGCACACACCTAGGGTTCAGGTTCTATCCCTGGTCAGGGCATTACGGGAGGCAACTGATGGATGTCTCTCACATGGATGTTTCTCTCTCCCTCCTTTTTCTCCCTCTCTAAAATTAAGGAAATATATAAACCCTCTGAGACAAATTAGAAACTCTTCTTGCCGAAACCGGTTTGGCTCAATGGATAGAGTGCCAGCCAGGTTCGATTCCGGTCAAGGGCATGTACCTTGGTTGCGGGCACATTCCCCAGTACGGGGCGTGCAGGAGGTGGCCAATCGATGTCTCTCTCTCTCATCGATGTTCCTAACTCTCTATTCCTCTCCCTCTCTGTAAAAAATCAATAAAAGCCGAGACCGGTTTGGCTCAGTGGATAGAGCGTCGGCCTGCGGACTGAAGGGTCCCAGGTTCAATTCTGGTTGGGGGAATGTGCCTTGCTTTCGGGCACATCTCCACTATGGGGCGTGCAGGAGGCAGCTGATCGATGTCTCTCTCTCATCGATGTTTCTGACTTCCTATCTCTCTCCCTTCCTCTCTGTAAAAAATTAATAAAATATATTTTTTAAAAAATCAATAACATATATTTTTAAAAAAAGGAACTCTTCTTGATGTAGGTCCTGTGAAATTTACAAATGAAATCACTGAAATATTGTGAACCATTTTTGAGAAATATTCAAATAAGAAGTGGTACATAAGCCCCAGAGAAAGGCGAATAAGTCCTGATTTTCAATGAATTCCTAACAAAACAACATTATCAGCTCTAGTACTGTTAATGGCACACAGTAGGGTACATTTTGCTGAATTCAATGCATTAGTAACATAGTTTGTAAACTCAAAAAGGAAACTGCCAAGCTCCAGGGACCAGCATGATTTTACTAAAAGCCTGACTAGGTTTAATTTTGTTTTTACTAGGGATACATTAGCCGGTTGAGAGAATACTAAAAACCCAGGATATTTAGATTTCAGCGAGATACCAGACAAAGTTTCTGTACTGCCTACCTCATAAGATTGCTATGAAAATCAAAATAAAATAGCAGTAAAAAAATAATATATACTGAAGCGCCAGACTAATGTAAAGATGATAGTGCTGCTTTTCATCAGGTATTTAGGCACGCATCATAAAATACTGGAATGGCCAAAACCGGTTTGGCTCAGTGGATAGAGCATCAGCTTTATGGACTGAAAGGTCCCAGGTTCAATTCCAGTCAAGGGCACGTACCTTGGTTGGGGGCACATCCCCAGGAGGAGGTGTGCAGGAGGCAGCTGATGGATGTTTCTCTCTCATCGATGTTTCTAACTCTCTGTCCTTCTCCCTTCCTCTCTGTGGAGAATCAATAAAATATATTAAAAAAAATAAAAATAAATAAAATACTGGAATGGAAAAGATAGTTAAGGTCTTAGAAATGAGGGCTGCCTGTACAGTGCTTGGGTTATCATTAAAGCAGCCAAAAAGGGGGAGGTGCTGAGAGTTACTCAGGGCCAACCTCAAACAGCAGCCAGGAAAGGGGGTGAAGATATGCCTCCTGCAACCGGCTGGCAGGCTCTTTCTGACCCCCTCTTTCAGCCCATAACACCCACCTCCCCTCCCCCTCTCCGCCCACTGGCAGTCAGCGGGTGTAGAGGGAGGCCTCCCAGAGTGAGAATTCTGATGTCCTTCTCCTCTCGGCTCCTCGCCTCTGGAGGCCTATCTACCGCACAGATACCTAAAATAACCTGATATTTTTTGTTTTTTCAATTCCGTTGTCCTTATTGTTTCCATTTGATAACGACTGGTATACCTCAAGCCTAATCCAGCACAGCAGACGTTAGTTTACCTCAGTGATATTCGGGTAGCAACTCGAATTAATCTCCGCTGACTCCCCAAGTCGTTTTCTCGTCCACTTAGCGCATCCACCAAGAAAATGCGCCGAGTGAGCAGCCACTTGCCAGAGTTACTGTCTTTTATGACAAAGAGAGAGGGAAAGGGCATTAAAAAATGTACCTTCAAATGGTTCCAGATCTGCCCAGCTGGTGTGGCTCAATGGTTGAGCTTTGACCCAGGAACCAAGAGGTTGCTGGTTTGATTCCTGGTCAGGGCATGTGCCCAGACTTCGAGCTCAATCCCCAGTGGGGGGCGTGCAAGAGGCAGCTGATTAATGATTCTCTCTCATCATTGATGTTTTTCTTTCTCTCTCCCTCCTCTCTCTCTGAAATCAATAAAAATGTTTTAAAAAAGATGCTCTCAAGGAGAAGCTTACTGAATAAATTTAACACACAAAGTTAATGCATTTTGTTTTAGATAAAATTGTTGCAAACACACACACACACACACACACATATACACACACACAAAACACACACCTATTGTAAGAAATTCCTACTAGATTTTTCTACCACATTTGAATGTTTTCTGATTGTTTGGACTTTTGGAAGATAGTCCCTGCAAATGTCCTGAATAAGCAAAATTTTATGGGAAACAATGAAAGAAACTAATATGTCCCCAAAGCAGCTTCGGGACTCCTTAAAGAAACCCAGTTCTATTCATTTTTCTCAGGACACACTCTTAGCAATAATACGATTTCTTAACAATAAGCCTGACACATTTTGAAAAAAATTTCGAAATATACCAGCAATGTAACTGTTTCACTTTTTTAGCATGCCATATAAAACCATAAAGTAAGAGAGAATCTATGACCTTTCTTATAGTAACATGGTTTATTAAATGATCAGGCTGGTTGACCTATTTACTGAGTTCAGCTCAGAGAAAGAACGGATATGTATGGATGTCTTACCTTGGTTCACAAATATTTTATTGTGTTGAAGATTTAGGTTTAACACAGGCAGAGCCCAAATATATTGGTGTTGATTTTCATCAGTGTATTCAAGGTATACATCATAAAATATAGGACTGGGAAAGTCAGTTAAGATCTTAGAGAGAGGAATCACGCACTGGAAAATAAAATTAAAGATAAAAGCATCCCAACTGAATATTACAAAGCGTATTTATTATCTTTAAAAGACTGTTTGTTTTTTAATTTTTAGAAAATAAAGTATCTTTAAATTACCTTGTTTATGTGCAGTTCCTGGGAGCTTCTAAACATGAAGCTATAAATAGGTGTTTTTTTTTTTTACCTTTTTTTAAAAAAATCATAACAGTAAAGAACTGCCTGGCTCTTGTCCTACAACCCAGCTACATTCTCAACATTAAAGGTACCACAGTGAAAAGGGCTGAGGCACTATTTCTTTTTCCTGATGTACAATGTGTCTGTGATTTGGCTCCCTTAACAAAGCCCGGCTCATTTCTGCTCTACCATTTTATAGTTCATTCACACCAATCAACTTGCTGTTCCTAAATATGCTATGCTACTCTGTCTGTCATTGCAAATGTTGCTTCTGCCTGACAGTCCCTTCCCCACTATGTTCTCCAAAAAACTCATATTTATTCTTAGAGCCCAAGTATGGAGCTCTTCTCTACTCCCTCAGGAACCGCTAAAGACATACCTTGTCAGAGATCAACACTGACCATATTCTTCGCAAATGTTTATCTCCATAGCTGTTTACTACTCTATGAGGCACTTGAGAGGTAGTCAAGTTCAATGAAACAACCACAGTTGTTTAACTTATCAGAACATTAGCTACACAAGTTACTTGATGCAAGACCTTGAGTAAATTACCTAACCTCAGAGCACCATTTCCTCCTCGGTGAAGGACTGATAACATGTATCTCACATAGGTATTTCATAGATCAGATAACAATGCTAAAATGCTGAACACACAGCAGTAGGCATTTAATAAGTATTGATTCTTCTGGCCATGATAGACACATAATATTTTTTTTTCTTTTTTTTTAGGAAATAATATATGAGATTTCTGATAATAAAAGTGAATTCATATTCATGATAAAAATATTATATTTGCAAAATATAAAAGAAAAGAAAGGCATGCGTAATCTATCACACAGACATAACCACATTAAAAATGTTTATTTTCTTCTAGTGTTTTCTATAATAGATTTCTCATCCTGGCTTTACCAAAACTGGAATCAGAGTTTTGTTCTATGGTGTGTGTATATGCATTTAAACAAGAAGTATTTTTGTAAACTACTGAGTGTCCAATGGTTCATGATATTCCTTTGTACAATACTGTAATTTCAAAATGGGCTATGAAAAGAAGAAAGGTCAGGAAAGGAAGGAAGGATTAAAAGATGGTAAAAAGCATTTTATTTGTTACTGGAAGGATGAGAGGGGGAAGTGAGTAACATTTTTATTAGTCACTAAAAATAAAGTAATAAAATTTCTCTCAAATGAGTTTATTAGTCATCCCAAACTCTCGGAAGAACACTTTGTTTTGAAGACCTATATGCCTAGAAGCAAATCAACAACCGCTTATTAAAATCTAACATTATATGGTGTATACAACTCGGTGGAGGACAAGGTGCTCTCTTCATGCTAATTAAATTAAGATCTTCTGTACCCAGGTAATAAAAAAACGTCAATCAGTGAAGTTCTTCATTACAATTAAAAACATTTCCCATTTCAAACGTTCAAAGATTATTCCAATTATGCTAATGTGAAAACGAAAATAAAATACAGATGGCTTAATGCGGTTCAAACTTAAACTTACGTCTTGTTGGTAAGTTGTTCCAAAAGAATAAGCTGCATTTAATCTTGTTTCCGTGTCTGGACAAAGCTACAGCAAAAGAGTAAAACTGGTAAATCTCTCTCACAAACGTTTTCTTGGATTGTAGTCAAGAATTCTCAAGTCCTAACATGAATATATACTTTATATAATACTTATCTAATGTATTAAAGGTATGAAAGTTAAGAAGGAAACAAGTAAAATGAAAGTCCTATCCAGGTGGTTTAAGAAATTTAAAGCACACAAGAAAATCAACTGCGGCATGCAACTGTGCTCCATCATTCAAGCAATAAATTAATCTTTTCCTCAGGCAGAAATAAGGCACAGAAGTAGTTGTTTAGCTAGAATCGTGCTGACCTGTAAAATACCACCTTCTAAAGTTTGCCACTTGAGAAAATTTCCTCTTACATCATAGGAAGCAGCAATAAACTTCATTTGTGTATTCTGATTAAAGAAAGTAAGAATAAAATGTCACATACTCTAAAAGCAATATAATCTTCTATATATATAAAAGGCTAAGTGACCGGCCATCCAGCTGTCTGACCAACTGACCAGCCAGTACATATGAAACACACTGGCAATTTAAAAATAAACGCTGACTCGCACATGCACCATACATACAAAGCTCTTGCACCAATCTAGGCAGAGTAGTAATATTCATGCCTGAACCCATATTTGGACATAGTTTGTTATAGGTTGCTTTCTCTCAAGTTCGAAGAACATGTGGTGTTAAGTTAAAGTTGTAAATACTTCCTCACAAGGGAAATTAGTCAGGCACTCAAAGTATTTTTCCTCTTAATGTGGCATACAGGGAGATATTAGAATAAGTTTAATCACTTTATTAGTCATTGTTTTTATCAATGTTGTTTTTATGTCATGTTTTTGTTTTTATATCATGCTTTTGTTATCTCATGTTATTTCTTCTAATTAATTTCCTTTCAATGTGCACAAATACGTGCACTGGCCCACTAGTATTCTATAAAGAAATTGTTATTGATGACTCATCTTTTCTTTTTCCAGAGATCAAATATTATATTCAGTTATCTGAGTTTTGAAGCAAAATTAATCCAAGTGTCTCTATGACTGAACACACTTAAAATAAATGGACTAGATTTTGTGGGGTATTTTTTGGCACGAAAACTATTGTTTCAGAATTGAGGGGCAGTGCTAGTGACAGACAACCATCTTTCAAACATGTTAAATAGGGGGCAGAGATAGGGGAGGGAATAATCTATTCCTTCATTCCACAAAGTCAAAGAGCTGGAGGTGAGAATTGGGGCACGTGAAGGGCTGGGGAAATGGCAGAGAGCCCTAAAATGTGTTTGTAAGTACTTTTAAATATGCAGAGATAGAAAGGGACGAGGTTATTTTGCATTTGGTGATGAGAACTACCTTTCCAACCCACAAGTAGTACCTGCTGCCATAATCACATAATCCAGACATAAACATATATGTACTCAAATAAGACAGCTAGACTCTATTTTGTTTAGTTACTAAGACTAGCTGATACTTAGATTTAGTTTAGTCATTAAAATTTAAAAACAACCTAAAGAAGCAATACTTATGACTAGTAACATTCTTATTACCTTTTTAAATTGAATATCAAAATGTACTTATGTGTGTACCTGGTTTTGCCCTTTGAAACTGAAATTTGAAGGAAGAGGTGTACTACTGAGGACTTGAGGTGCTAATCCAAGCTGATCTCCATAGAAGAGCCATGGAAGATTCTGTCTCCTATAAACAATTACAACTGTTTTAATAACGGGGAAGCAATATTTATATTAACATTTGTGAAAGTAACTGCACTGAATTTGGTCAAAATGACAGTTCATCTATCAGACTGTCCTCACCAAAATGACACAGAATGAACAGTGCGCAGTCCGGCGGTGTTTTCAAAGACAAACTGAAATAGTCGACATGCATCAAAAATGGCAGAGTTATAAGAATTCATGTTCATCACACACATATTTCCAAGAGCTTGGCAAGATGTTAGATTGGCATATATCTACAAGAGAACAATGACAAAGAAATGTAACATGGATTTCAATATCCTAAGAAAAGCTGATATAATAGATTATGCTTGGTTTTAATTTTACCTACCCTACAAATTATTCTTTTGGGTATCCTTTATTTTTTTTAATACTGTTCATCTGTTTAAATATAAAAGAATTTTCTATATGGCAGAAGAATAACATACATTTTAATGCATATACCTTGCAAACCATTCTGAAGGGATGGACATTTTAATTGTAAAATCAGGCTGAAATTAAAGACAAGCAATTGAAAGAATTAAAAACTTATAGCATGACATTTAAAAGAACTGCTAAGTAGAATAATTATATTTGAAAGAATAATTTGTTTGTATATTAGATCTTACTTATATATATAAAAGGCTAATATACCTTTTAAAGGTATGAAAGTTAAAAAGGAAAAAAGTTAAATGAAAGTCCTAACAAGGCGATTTTAAGAAATTCCAATTTAGAGCTCACAAAAAAATTAACTGTGGCATGCAACTGTGCTCCATCATTCAAGCAATAAACTAATCTTTTCCTCAGGCAGAAATAAGGCACGTAAGTAGTTGTTTAGCTAGAATCATGCTGATCTGTAAAATATTTCCCTTCCCTGGCTACTGGGTGAATCAATTTCAGCTGAATAAGCTTAGACACATTCAATCTGAGACATTCATTCAACCTTCTATAACAAAATATAAAATTAGTAACATTTTCTTTATATATTCTCATTCAATCCACTAGAAAGGGTTTATTCTTCTAATAGGCAAAGAGATAAATCTACTTAGAAAACTTTTGTGAACTGAGGGGGGAAAAAAGTTCAGTTCTTCAAAATTTTATAAAATTATTTTTTAAAATATATTTTATTGATTTTTTTACAGAGAGGAAAGGAGAGGAATAGAGAGTTAGAAACATCGATGAGAGAGAAACATCAATCAGCTGCCTCCTGCACACCTCCCACTTGGGGATGTGTCCACAACCGGAATCGAACCTGTGACCTTTCAGTCTGCAGGCTGAGGCTCTATCCACTGAGCCAAACCGGTTTTGGCTACAATTATTTTTAAAAAATTCAAACTTACCTTACAAGCAGCTGCTGATGAATGCAAATACCTTGCAAACCATTCTGAAGAGATGGACATGCCCTGCAAACAAAAAGATGCATTTTAGCTTTAAGTTCAAATAAAAATTCATTAATACTACATTGTTAGGAAGAAGTTAATATGCATATTGTTGAATGCAAAAAGACTAACATGACTTTCTCAGTGTGATTAAAAACATAGATTCTAACAGGAATAGAAGAATTAATTCTAGCCCAGATCAACGTGGATCAGTTGGTTAGAGCGTTGGCCTATACACTGGTCAAGGAACCTGCATAGGTTGCGAACTCCATCCCCAGCTAGGGGCATATCAGAGGCAGATGATCAATGTTTCTGAAGGCAGTATTTCTCTCTTTAAATATCAATAAAAATATATTTTTAAAAAAAATAAGGCTTCACTGCCTTCAAAATGAGAGGTTAAAAAGAACTCTGAAGTATCCATTTAGAATTAAACTCCTTTATTTTAGGTAAGCCTTGATTGCTGTTGGTATCACTAGGAGGCATTGACCTCCAGGCCAATTGGCTGTGAGGACCCGCTGTGTCTATAATGGAAGAACTGCTGTGCTGGAGATACCCTTATAGGCTGGGACTTGCTTTAGTGGGGCTTTGGTGCTCCCTGAGTCTGCCTCTTGAGTTGAAATCTGGTTATCGTCTCACACTGACCACTAGGTGCAATGGCTCCTGGATTTCCAAGGAGGTGCAAAGTCAGCCACTCCCTGAGGCCACTTAGCAGGAGCTACAGCAAGATCTGCAGATTTCTCCTCTTTGTTTGGGGTTTGGAAGTTTTGGAACTCTCTGACCCAGCTGCAGTTTGTCAGGTTAGGCTGGGAAAGGACAGGCCATTCATAAGCAAAAGCCACTGCGCACTTCCTTTGTCCAGTGACTACCGTGTATAGGCACTGTGAGGTAGGTGTTATTATTATGCCCAACTTCCAGACAATGAAACTGAAGTTTAGAAATGTTAACTAAATACAGATACCAAGCAGAAGACTGGTAAACCCAGAGTTGAAATTTAGTCTCTGGTATTCCTAACTTAATTATACTGTATTCTTTACATGACCTATAATGGACCCTTCAGCCTAAACGTTCTGAGATTCACTGAAAAAGGAATGAGCCAAAGTAGAGAAGACAGGAACTGAACTTATATAATGCTGAGTTGTTAGTCTGTTTCTTAGACTGATAACTTCTGTTTTAAAGTGATTTACAGCCCTAGCTGGTTTAGCTCAGTGGACAGAGAGTCGGCCTGCAGACTGAAGGGTCCCAGGTTCAATTCCAGTCCAGGGCACATGCTCGGGTTGCAGGCTCAGTCCCCAGTGGGGGGCGTGCAAGAGGCAGCCAATCAATGAGTGTCTCTCATCACTGATGTTTCTATCTCTCTCACCCTCTCCTTTCCTCTCTGAAATCAATAAAAGATATTTAAAAAAAATAAAGTGATTTACACATATATGTTCCTTATTTTAAATCCCAAATTAGTTACTAAAGAAATGCAGAAATATTCTTAACAATGAAACAGAAAATTTAAATATACTCACAAGCTCTCCATAACGTGCAGGTGAAATCACAGATGTAGGAAAATTCTCTGTGCTGCTGAAACATAAGCCCCCTGTCTAAAAAATGAACAAATGAATAAATAAATAAAACAATTTTTGGAACAGTATAAGCAATTTAATTTTAAAATATATATCAATTTGATTAGCCTTACTAAATCGTTAGGTTCTGAACACGCACAGGACCTGGTGGTATTAATGAATGTTGGCTCACATCGGACACACCTGTCAATATAACAAAAATATTTAAAATGTCAATGAATGATACTAAACCTGAATTCTTTTTTTAAATATATTTTTTTATTGATTTTTTACAGAGAGGAAGGGAGAGGGATAGAGAGTTAGACACATCGATGAGAGAGACACATCAATCAGCTGCCTCTTGCATGCCCCCCACTGGGGATGTGCCCACAACCAAGGTACATGCCCTTGACCGGAATCAAACCTGGGACCTTTCAGTCCACAGGCCAATGCTCTATCCACTGAGCCAAACTGGTTTCGGCACTAAACCTGAATTTAATCAAGACAAGTACCTGGTACCTGTCTTCCTAAGCACTAGATTAGATTCATTCAGCTAAGCTTACTTGTGATAAGAAAACAAATTAAAAATATTATACTGACTTGAATCATTTTATACCACCCTTAGTATTAAAAGGCCAGGTATAAATAAATAAAATTAACCAGTAATAGGAGTGTATTCTTTTGAAAGTAGATGGGATGTAAGGAACAAACGCATATAAATGAAACCAAATCCATTTTTATGAGTAATTATATCAAATACACTTCCCTATTTTATCTGCCACAAAGCAAAAAAGTAACATGCTGAAAAGAAACATGCATCTCCTACTTATCAAACTTATAACCAACAATTTTAAAGTCTATTCGTCTTTATTTCAGGAAAATATAGTTTTCATTAATGAGCAATATAAAGGGACAGAGGGCATTAACCTGGTTGGGGACACTGATGGTTTTAGATGGATATTTATTATTGGGAAGACAGAGCAGGTTGGAGGAGAGGTTTGGGGGTATTAGAGGGGAAGATCCAAGGACCCCCCCAGCAGTCTGTATTTGGGTGCTACAATGCAGGGCAGCCTGGAAGGAGAGATGATCCAATGCTAAGTATCCCCCAGAAGAAGCTGCTCAAGTATTTCCTATCTTGAACTTGACAACTGAACGGAAAACTATACTTAAAGGGAAGTAACCTCTGAAACGGAAGAAGTTGAAATAGGAATAATGTGTCTGAATTAGAGAGAGGGAGTGGTGTGTATGCATGCGTGTTTGTGTGTACATATGCACGCACAAAGGGGGATCAGGAAGTGATAGAGAAGAGGGCTACCAGAGTGTAACTAAATTATTTTATTTATCATTACATGTATTAGTATGTTTTCTTACATATCATAATATATAAAGCACAGTACCTGGTATGTAGTAAGTATGATGTAAATAGAAGTTACTATTATATATTGTAGTACAGATATATACAAGTTACATAATAACAAACAAAAGTAGCTCATGTGCCGAGACCGGTTTGGCTCAGTGGATAGAGCGTCGGCTTGCGGACTAAAAGGTCCCAGGTTCGATTCCAGTTGGGGGCATGAACCTTGCTTGCGGGCACATCTCCACTGTGGGGCGTGCAGGAGGCAGCTGAGGCTGATCGATGTTTCTCTCTCATCGATGTTTCTGGCTTTCTATCTCTCTCCCTTCCTCTCTGTAAAAAATCAATAAAATATATTAAAAAAAAAAAAAGTAGCTCATGTGCACTTGCTCTGGAGCACGTGCTAAGAATTTAACATACTTACTTCTAAGCGGTGATAACAGCCTATGAAGTGGGGGGATGTATCACCCTAAAGCGAGGAGACTGACCTATTGAGCTATCCGGGGTCTACGAACCCTATTCTGCCTCATTCTCGAGGCCTCAGCTTCTCTAGCTTTTCATGTCGATTTCTATCCTTCCTTGGGTTATTGTGAGGAGCAAATGATTCGGGAAAGTACTTTAAGAAGGTACAGAGTCTGCCGAAACCAGTTTGGCTCAGTGGATAGAGCGTCGGCTTGCAAACTGAAAGGTCACGGGTTCGATTCCGGTTGGGGGCATGTACCTTGCTTGCAGCACATCTTCACTGTGGGACGTGCAGGAGGGCTGATCGATGTCTCTCTCTCATCGATGTTTCTGACTTTCTATCTCTCTCCCTTCCTCTCTGTAAAAAATCAATAAAATATATTTAAAAAAAAAAAAGGTACAGAGTCTGCGTGAATATAAAATGATGTTAACGAAGCCAGCACGCCGCACACTGCTTACCTGTTTCCTAGAGCATCTGCTACTGTAAAGGAGTTTTCCTTTCCATCACAGAGCGTGCAGGTTGCTTGAGACAACAAGGTTCCATTTATATCTCTTTCCACTAAAATATAAAAACAAAATTGCGATGTGACCCACAGTCAATATCTAAGTTTGTACACACTAAGTCTCACTGGCAATTCTAATAATTCTCAAAACATTATTTGCATTAAAGGCATGTTAAGCACCTCAATTATTTGGAAAAGTGAAATCCTCCCCATTCACATAAAAAAAATTACAAAAACGAATTCTCCAAATCCTCACAACAATAAATTAGTATTTTTTCTTGAAAAATTTCCTTACCTCTTACCTGTATGTTCCTGCTACACTGAGAATGGGGAAACAAGCATTTTTACAGACTGCTGCTAAGTTCCTGCCACTTGGAGGGCTCTTGATAGCATCTATTAAAATTTTACATTCAGCCGAAACCGGTTTGGCTCAGTGGATAGAATGTCGGCCTGCGTACTGAAAGGTCCCAGGTTCGATTCCGGTCAAGGGCATATACCTTGGTTGCGGCCACATCCCCAGTAGGGAGTGTGCAGGAGGCAGCTGATCCATGTCTCTCTCCTATCTATGTTTCTAACTCTCTATCCCTCTCCCTTCTTCTCTGTAAAAAATCAATAAAATATATTTTTTAAAAAATTTACATTCACATACCCCACACACTACAATTGCCTTTTCAGAGACCTAACCTACTGAAACATATATACATTCATATAAGTCTCTTCACTGAAGCATTATTTGTTAGAAAACAACCTAACATGTGGTCTGTGTTTATGAAAGACCCATGTGCACTTGAGAAGAATGTATATTCTGCATGTTGGGGTGAAATGTTCTACAAATGTCAGTTAAGTCCATCTGATCTCGTGTTTCCTTTTAGTCACTGTTTCCTTATTAATTTTTTTTGTCTGGAATGTCTATCCAGTGAAATTGGTGGGTGTTAAAGACCTCTAGTATGACTATGTTGTTGTCAATCTCTCCCTTAAAGTCCTCTAGACTTTTTTAAATATATTTAGGTGCTCCTATATTGGGTGCATATATGTTTACCAGAGATCTATCTTCTTGTATCATGGATCCCTTCGGTATCATGTAGTGAGTGACCTTTGTTGTCTCTTGTGATGGTTTTCATTCTGAAGTCTCGTTTGTCAGAGATGAGTATTGCTACCCCAGCTTTTTTTTCTTTTTCCTTTTCCATTTGCTGGATCCTGACATTAAGAGGAATGCTTATTATTTTTCCTTATTAAGCATCATGTTGGCTTTTGAGTTGAAACTTATATTTTACCATATTAAGGAAGTATCCATCTAATCTTACATTATTAAGAATTATTAAAAATCAGGAAGGGTTTTTTTAAATATATTTTTTTATTATTTTTTACAGAGAGGAAGGGAGAGAGATAGAAAGTCAGAAACATTGATGAGAGAGAGACATCGATCAGCCGCCTCCTGCACGCCCCACTGTGGAGATGTGCCCGCAAGCAAGGTACATGCCCCCGACCCGAATCGAACCTGGGACCTTTCAGGCCGCAAGCAGACGCTCTATCCACTGAGCCAAACCGGTCTCGGCAGGAAGGGGTTTTTACCTTCTTCCTAATGCCTGCTGCTGTTTCAAACATCATTACATTTTGAAAAAAAGAGTAATAAAGAAATTGTTTAGAAATCATCAAGCTATTTCAATTAATGCCCTTATCAAAAACAAACACAAATGAAGATGTGTTACTATTTCAGAAGAAATCTACTTCTTACCTAAAATGTGGCCGCTGGGACAGTCGCATTTTCCTTCTGCAGTTAAAACACCAGGGCAAGAAATGCAGTTCCAGCCATCTCTGGTAACACCTTTCTAAATTAAAAAAAAAATTATTTTCTCTTCTTAACTGCTTCCTCCTTTTGATCATGTAAATCCAAAAGCCACAATACTGTATAATTTGTAGTTTTTATTCACATACATAACATACATCTGAGCGACGTAAACATTTCCTGTGTAGCCAATTTGTGTTTATATTCCAAAATTAAGATATACATTTATAACCGTGTATTGGCTACTATTAACTCTGGGAAATAGTTCTTTCTTCTTCATGATTTTCAATCCAAATGACTCCTTGCTTTTATAATTAATACTGCATTCAGTTTTTCCATTTACAAAGATAAAAAACAACATTCAACAGGATTTAATAAATAGCCAATTAAGTTTAGCTTTACTTGTCTTAAAATAATTATCCTAATCTCTAATAATCCAAATACATTAGCTTTTAAAAATTAAGTTATGATTCAAAATAGGCTAATGTATGGTATGTAAGTGATATGTAAACAAAGTTGTTAAAATTAAATTATGAGGCTATTTCCTTCCATCCATTAATAGTTTATATATTAGTAAAATACGACCTCATTCAAAATTGGGTTTATTATATGATTAAGAAAAATATGAGACAAAAATACAGTAATTACATTACAAACATGAATGTAGCCAAAATTAATAGAGAACAATAGCAATAAAAAAAACAATACCACAAATTATTTTAAATTTAGGTTGAAAAACAGGATATATCAATAAATGCTTCTACATCTGGCAGCACATTTATATAAGATTACTTAGAAATTATGACTTCTTAGTAATGGCCTTGAAAAACAAATCTCCTTTGGCATCATTTCCTAATAGTGGCTATTTAACATAAGGTCAATATTTCCAAAAATAAAAAAATAAGTATCGAAATGATCATCGAATCTATAAGTACTAGCCATAAAGTAGAACAACTAGTAACTGTATATTACATTCCCAAATGCAAATTTTTTTTAACACAGATAATGAGAAGATATATTATTAGAAAAGTCAGAACTGGCACACACAGACTCTTAATTATCCTAAATGATTGAAAAGATATTTCTGTTAATAATCATCATATATAATAACTGTTAGCTTCCTAGTTTTCCAAAAAATCCTACATAATAAAAGCACAATATGCAAATTATCCCTCTGACCAGGAGTTCTTGGGAGAGTTCGACCATGGGGCAGGGCCGGCCTACAGCAGGGGAAGGGAGGAGGAAGGAAGGAGGAAGAGAGGGAGGCAGCAGCCAGCCACTAGGGACCCTACCAGTGCACGAATTTCATGCACTGGGCCTCTAGTTATGATATAATGAAATGACCAAGAGAATAGCAACAGACATTATTTAACCTATTTAAAGATGCAAGTTGGCATTGCATGAACTTACCTATGTAATATCATTACAAGCATAAATTATTAGATAAAACGTTGAAATATAGGGCTAAGACACTGAATTCAATTTGTACCAAAGGATACACGTATTCCAAATTGCTGTATATATATATACCGTTCATTTATTTTTTCCTTATAACTGAATTACTCTATGAGGAAAGGTAAAAACATACCATTTTTGTGGGAGTTTTTTATTTCAACTTTTATAAAGCAAAGCAATAGATTCCCATTTACTCCAAGTTTGCATAAAATTTTACCAGTCTCCCAAAATTTAGTAAAAAAAAAAAGAGAAAAGTTAGCTTTATAATGTTAAAGGTTGTAGGGGAATAGTAGTGTACAGTATTAAAGGATAGTTTAAAAAATGCATTTAATTTATTATTTTCACAGTAAAATTAGAGAGTCAGAAACATCGGTCAGCTGCCTCCTGCACAACCCCTACTGGCGACGTACCTTGTCTTCTGGACACTTTTTACAAATAATATCTGTTCCTCCATTATTAGAGATCATCTGAAATCCTGGTAGACACACACATGAAGTTCCTAAAAAGAAGAGAGCCAATTTTGACCTTGGTAAATAAAAACATAACTCCAAGACAGGGAGACTTTTAATAATTCTTAAGATCTAGGAAAGCAGTATAATAGTTTAGAGCAAGACTCTGGCGCCAGTACCGCCTAGGTTCAAATGCAGAAACATATTATGAATATTAAATTAGTTATTATATGTAAAGATCTTAGAATGCGTGGGGCATACAGCAGATATTGTGTTCGCTACCATTTTTAGTGCAAGCATAATAAATTATTGAACTATTAAACTAATAATATTAACTGATATGGAAATATTACATTTCTATTTCACCCAAACATACACACATATTCAATAAACTCCAATTTATTCTGTCAAAACAAAACCTTATTAGAAAAGTTACATTCATCCCAATAAATTGCCATATTCTTCTGTTTGCACAGATAGTAAACATCATGAGGTAATCACTATTCGATTTGCTGGGAAGTATGGACATCGCTCTCTAAGGAGGCCTGAAGTGGAAAGAGCACCTATAGGAATCTCTGGATTAGAATGCATATAGCCGGGTTCATAATTATGAAACTAACACCAGGCACTTTATTTAATATATCTTATTGATTTTTCACAGAGGGGAAGGGAAAGGGATAGGAAGCCAGAAACATTGATGAGAGAGAGACATAGATCAACCGCCTTCTGCACGCCCCCTACTGGGGATGAGCCCGCAACCAAGGTACATGCCCTTGACCGGAATTGAACCTGGGACCTTTCAGTCCGCAGACCGACGCTCTATCCACTGAGCCAAACTGGTTTCGGCATCACCAGACACTTTATTTATTTAATATATCTTATTGACTTTTCACAGAGGGGAAGGGAAAGGGATAGAAAGCCAGAAACATTGATGAGAGAGAGAGACATAGATCAACCGCCTTCTGCACGCCCCCTACTGGGGATGTGCCTGCAACCAAGGTACATGCCCTTGACCGGAATCGAACCTGGACCATGGGTGACCAAATCGAGACTGAAAACAGCTTAGACTTTTCCATCTTGATTTTGGGCAACCCCGAAATAGATCCAGATACACAGAAGCGTGGAACAGATGGAGAAATTTCAGAGGGAAGGTGGGTGGGGAGAAATTAATCGGGGAACTTATGATGTATGTATACATCCATAGTCCATGGACACACAGTGTGGTGAAGGCCAGGGAGGGGCTGGCGTGGGGTGAGGAGGGTCATAAAAGGGGGAGCTGTCTGTGATACTCTCAACAATAAAGATCAATTAAAAAACAAACAAAAACTCTTAGACTTTAGAACATAAAAAAAAAATTCTTATTCTAAGCTGTTTCCGTGAAGAGAATGAGGACCAAATGACGGATGTTTCAAGCAGAAAAACACACACACAAATAAATAAAACTAATAATTGAAAGAGTCTTTAAAGTCAATTAGTAATATTCAATAATAAAAGGAATAAGTCCTACGGAAATCTATAATATTATAGATGAGTCGAGACCGGTTTGGCTCAGTGGATAGAGTGTCTGCCTGCGGACTGAAGGGTCCCAGGTTCAATTCTGGTCAAGGGCATGGACCTTGGTTGTGGGCACGTCCCCAGTGAGGGGGGGCATGTAGGGGGCAGCTGATCGATGTCTCTCTCTCTCATCGATGTTTCTCTCTATTCCTCTCCCTTCCTCTCTGTAAAAAAATCAATAAAATATTTAAAAAAATATTATAGATGAATGCTATAGTCTGGTTCTCAATCTTTTTTTTTAATGTTGCGACCTTTTCATACAGTTCCTCATGTGGTGGTGACCCCCCCAATCTTAAAATTATTTTCGTTGATGCCGAAACCGGTTTGGTTCCGTGGATGGAGCGTCGGCCTGCGGACCTGAGAGTCCCAGGTTCGATTCGGGTCGGGGGCATGTGTCCTGGTTGCGGGCTCATCCCCAGTGGGGGGCATGCAGGAGGCGGCTGATCGATGGCTCTCTCTTGTCGATGTTTCTGACTCTCTATCCCTCTCCCTTCCTCTCTGTAAAAAAATCAGTAAAATATATTAAAAAAATTACTTTCGTTACTACTTCATCACTGTCATTTTGCTCCTGTTCATGAATCGTCATGTCAATATCTGTGTTTTCCGATGGTCTTAGGCGACCCCTGCTGCAGAGCCGGGTGCAGGCTCAGGGCAAAGACACGTGCTCTCCCGGGCCCCAGTGGAGGTGGGGACATGGCACCCTTACCTGGGCTGCAGTTTCCTCGCTGTTAAAGGAGAAAGAAGGCTGCACCTGCCCGAGCGGAAGGTCCCTTCCGGCTCTGAGGGTCTGTCTGGCTTGTGACAAGTAAGATAACGGGGTGTCACAGTCCCCCGGGCTCATCCATCCGCCTTCCCTCCCCGACTGGTGCTGTCGCCCGCCCCTCTGAACCTCAGAGGATGATGACTTCTCCCTTTTTCTCCTCCTTCGCTGGGCAGCTCCCTAAAGACCCTGAGGCCGCCGAGACCGGTGTGGCTCAGTGGATAGAGCGTCGGCCTGCGGACTGAAAGGTCCCGGGTTCGATTCCGGTCCAGGGACACATCTCCAGTGTGGGGCGTGCAGGAGGCGGCTGATCGATGTCTCTCTCTCATCCATATTTCTTTCTATCCCTTTCCCTTCCTCTCTGTAAAAAAATCAATAAAATATATTAAAAAAAAAAAGACCCTGAGGCTGCGGAGGAGGGGACACGCGCCAAGTAGCGGATTCGGGGCGTGGGGATGGGGGTCCCCTCGACTGCCATCCTCCCAGGAAATCCGCCAGAAACACTCTCCCCGCAGACGAGAAGGGGCGTTCCGGCGCCCGGACCGGGGACCGGGCCCCGCAGCCGGCCGCGGGGTGTCGCTGGGCCCGGGCCGGCCTCTCACCTCGGGCGTCCGGCCGCTGGTGGGCGCCGCACGGCGCACAGGAGAGCGCGGAGACGTCGAAGTACTGGCCGCGGCCGCAGCCCCCCGGCTGCCGGAGAGGCAGCGAGAAGCTCTGGGCCTGCGGGACGCCGGGGAGCAGCCACCGGAGGAGCACGGTCACGGTCACGGCCACGGCCGCCTCCGCGCAGCGGCACCGCAGGGCCATCGCCACCCGAAGCCCGCGGCGGCGGCGGCGGCCCGTCACCATGGAGCCGGCGCCCCGTCAGCCTTTGCGGCGACTCCGCAGAGCCGATTGGACAGCTCCCGCCGGAGGTTCCGGAAGTGCCCGCGAGCGCCGCTGGGTTGCTAGGTTACCGAGGCCGCGCGGGAAGCTGGCTGGTCCTGGGAAGGACGGGTTACGGGGGATGCGCTGACGCTGA